>JAWRVF010000789.1:0-170151 GCA_036785485.1 Physcomitrellopsis africana
TCTCGACAACACATCTCTTAGAGCTCTAGCTCACCTCTCTGGTGTTGTTTTTGTATTCATCTAATTAATCCAGTTCCTACCAATTCTTCTTGAACTTCTTGTTTAGACTTCAAGTCTATAATTTGTGTCCGTGACAAAGTAAGCCGTTTTGTTGATAGTGATGGAATTTGCCATATCTTGAGCTTTGAGATGAATTTTTATTTAAGAATTTCTAAAAAGGTGAATCTTTGTGCTAAAAAGCTACACATAAAAGTTTCATAGCATTTGGACTTTTGGTTTGTGAAATATGAAGAATTTAATATATGGGTATTTGTAAACAAGGATTTGAAGCTACTGCTAGGATTTTGGCGATATCTAAAGATTGGTAATGAATAAATGGTTGAAATTTGTAATATTAGTTGTTACAAATAAATCAGTACTTCAAATAAATTTTGAGTGGATTTGGACGATTGGATTAAAAGTTAAGGATTGTTGAAATTTGGAAAATATTCTCTTCTTACGGGGGAATGAGGGTTTTAGAGTATTTATTATATTTTGAATGTTTTGAGAAAATAAGACTTATATATTGGATATAATAATCCTATGAAAGAGATTTTTATATATATTTGGAGGTTTTTATTATACTTGGATCTTAATTTAGTAATTAGTGGCAACCAAAAGTCAGCACTTTCTTGAGGCAAATTCTCGCTACCACGACAACAATGACTAGGTTAAAAGCGCCTTCCAGATAGTGACACCATTCTTGAAAAGAATCCACAATTATAAGAAATTTTTTATCATGGATTTTATAGTTAATCTTTGTTGTTGAAAATTTTTTGGAATAAAAACTATTGGATGGAATTTGTCATTTACTCCCATTTGTGATAATAGCACGTCCAAAGTAAAGTCTGATACATCTGTTTCCATAAAAAATGCCTTGAAAAAATTGATGCAATATATGATTGATGCAAAAGTAAAAATTATCTTCAAAGCTTCAAACAATACTTCTAATTCTTTGTTCTAGTCGAGTTTGTCCTTACAAGTTAAGCGTGTAAGTAGAGTTGTAATTTGTGAAAAGTTCTTGATGAAGATTCGATAGTAATTGGCAAATTCTAAAAAGCATTACTTATCTTTTATTATTTTTGAAATCTTCCAATCTATGATTGTTTGGACTTTCTTAGGATCCATTTTGAGACAATCATTTAAAATGATGTATCTTAAGAAGTCAACTTAAGTAGTGTGAAATTCATACATTTTTATCTTGATATATAATTATATATCTCTAATTTTTTATAATACAAGACAAATATAAAATTCATATTCTTTTGTATTCTTAGAATAAATCAAAATATTATCTTAATAACAAATAATAAAATTATTAAAAAACTCACAAAAAACGTCATTTATAAGATATTGAAAAGCAATTGGTATATTTGTAAGTCTAAAAAGTATGATATTATATTCAAAATATCCATACCTTGTTTGAAATGCGGTCTTCTATTCATCACCTTCTTTAATGCATACTAGATTGTATGCTCTTCTTAGATCTATTTTTGTATAGATTTTAAATTGATTCAATTGATCAAGAAGTCTAGATATCAGTGGGAGAGGATATCTATTCTTAATAGTAATCTTGTTGAGTCCTCAATAATCTATACACATCTATAATGACCCATCTTTCTTCTTTACAAATAATATAAGAGCTCTTATTGGAGATTTTGAATGGTGTATGAAATTCTTAGCTAAGTTCTCATCAATGTATTTTTTGAATTCAGCCAATTTATTTTGTGATAAATTATAGTTTGGTCCAAATGGATGCTGAGTTTTTTCTTTGACATCAATTGAACAATCATATGGTCGATGCTTCAAAAGAATATCTGCATTCTTCTTCTCAAAAATGTCTTGATAATCTTGATATTGGCTTGGAATATCACTTGAAGTCTTTCTACGATCAAAAATGGATTTAGCATAAATAGCAAAAGATGATCTTTCTTTTACTATATTTATAAAAACTTGTGCGTCTACAAGTACAGATTTTATTATATATGACTTATGGCTTGTCACTTGATTAACAAAATTCATATTAATGCTTTGAAAAAAGTCAAGTCTATGAGAAATCCAATCTATTCAAGGATTATATTTTTTTAGCCATGATAAATCTAAATGACTAGATTAGAGGAAGATTTAATTATATTAAAGATTACACAATTATTATAACCATCTATTGTTATATTAATAGGAAGGATTTCATAAGTAATATTTTCAGAAGATAATGGGTGATCATCTATTATTATATTAATAGGAAAGATTTCATAAGTAATATTTCCAGAAGATAATGGGTGACCATCTATGACTTCTACATGTACAAGTTCAGCTACCGTGTGAAAAAAATTATACATATATATTTAATATATAATTTATTATAGGATTAAGTGAAAGCCATATTAATAAATTTTATTAGTTATAAGATGTGATTAGATTATTAGTTTAGAAGAAATCTATTTAATAAGGCTATTAATGAGGTTTATACAACCTTATTTTCTTTTTGATAGTAATTTTAAGATTGATTTATATTTATAATAACTTTTATATATCTTAAGTCACCTTTGTTAGATATTGGTGATTCTTAAGATCTTATTTACTTCTTTTATTTGATATTTAAAACACATATTATATAAATCATATAAGAAAAAAGATTAGAAAGGAATTTTTAATATGAAAGGGGCTAGTTAGGCCATCCATGTGAATGAATGGAGATGGATGATAGAAGTTTTTATTTCTATTGGCCAAAAATCATATCCAATGGATTTCAAGGAGGCGATCCAAGGGTTTATTAGGAATTAGAGTTTTTTTTGAAGGAAGTCAAATATCAAAGACTAGGATCAGCAAGATTGATTTTTTAGATATGGTTTTGGTGAAAATTTTGGGTGATTTGGACTTTTTACAAAGAAGATATAGGCACTCAAAGTTAAAGTGTTAAAATTGTACCTACTGTCACCCTTTTAGACATAACTTATACGTACAGAGAGTAATAGAAGATCAACGGCTGGTATTAAAAAGAACATTTTTTTAATTATACTTTTCAAGTGTGGTCCAATGAAATCCAAATTGGAATGAAGAAGTATTGGGAGTTTAAATTAGTACTTGTAAGCTAAGGGTAGTAAGTCACCGTACTTGACTAGTATTTATGTTTTGAGCTATATCTTAAGCAATTTAATAAATTTTTGGCTAAAATTTTTTAAAAGTATATATATTTATGTTACAAGACTATGTGCAAAAATTTTGTGGCTTTAAGATTTTGGATTTGTGGTATATAAAAGAAATAGTACTCGAGTGTCTATGAGCTAGGATTTTAAGCACCTGCTAGGATTTTTTAGATATTAGACGATCGGCAATGAATTTGTAATTGAATTTTTTTATAGTGAAATTTAAAAAAATTATCTAAACTTTGAAGAAAAGTTTATAGAAACTAAATAGTTGGATCAAGAGATATTGAATTCTAAAGTTTAAGAAGAAATAAGTCCTTGTGTGTGTAGTAATACGACTACTAGGTGAAAGAGGGGAGGAATGATTATATTATAGAAGAGCTCAAATGAAAATATTTGAGAAAATTATCTTAGAAAAATAGATAATAGACAAGGAGGTAGTAAAAATTAAAAAGTGCTAATGCTGCCTTTTATAAAAGGGATTTCTACTTACTTTGTAAAGCCATAAAAATGGTAAAACAAAGTAGATTAGAAAAATAATTGGTATAGGTATGTTTAATAAGAAGTTAAGAGTAGGTTTTAGAGAAATTTACCTCAAAACTACAAGAGTTGATATCCGGAGAGGGCCGGTTAAGAACCTGGGTCGAAACCAGACCCCAGGGCACAAAACCGCGTGCCGACGGCGAATGGAGAGTCTTTTTGCAGATCGGAGATTGGGGTTAGGGAGTGAACTTGAAGGGTTTTATATAGGAGTTGATTTTGAGTGATTTGGAGAGAAAACGACTTTGTAATAGCTTTGCAAAGTCAGGGTTTATTTTGGCTACTTGAGATTTTGTGAAATAAATTAGGGTTGATGGTTTAGGCAATTCCAGAAGCTTTGCAGCAGATCTACGGCTGGAAATTTGTGGGTTTTTGGGTATTGTTGTTGTCAATGTGTGCTGTGAATTTGAGATTGATCTAACGGTTTGATCAAAGGTTATTGAAATTTATGTGAGTTGGGGTCTCTGGAATTGGGTTTTAAAGGTCAGTTAGGGTTTCGCAGATTTTGATCAATCTATCGGTTGGATTGGGGTGAAATTTATGTGTGTGTGTAGAAGACTTAATTTCCTACATGCTTGTGAAATTTGGAAGCAGTTGAACGGTGCAAATAGGAGGTTTAGGCACTGGAATATTGGCGTGAAGATTGGAGAAGGAGGCCGGCTGATACCCGAGCAAATTTGTAAGTTTTTCTTCTTCTTGGTAAGTTGGATCTTCTTCAAACTTGGTGTGTGTGTTTTTAACTTAATTGTTAAGGTGTATGAAATATTTCAATCAAGATCAACGGTTTGTTTGGTAGTTATTGTGGTTCTAAAACTGCCTTAGAAATTGCTTAGGGTTTGACTTAGGGTTTGATTAGGGTTTGACTAAGATTTGACCAGGGTTTGAGTTAGGATTTCATTAGGGTTAGGATTTCATTAGGGTTTGACTTAGGGTTTGATTAGGGTTTGACTAGGGTTTGATTAGGGTTTGACTAGGGTTTGACTTAGGGTTTGATTAGGGTTTGACTAAGATTTGACCAAGATTTGAGTTAGGGTTTCATTAGGTTAGGGTTTGATTAGGGTTTGACTTAGGGTTTGATTAGGGTTTGACTAGGATTTGTTTGATCAGGGTTTGACTTAGGGTTTGACTAAGGGTTTGACTAAGGTTTGACCAAGGTTTGACTTAGGGTATGACTAAGGTTTGATCAAGGTTTGACTTAGGGATTGACTAGGGTTTGAATAAGATATGATTTAGGGTTTTAAGATTCTATTTTTAGTATTTTCTAAATTTAGCATTTTATATATTATTTTCTATTATGATTATTGAATGACTCATTTATTCTTCTTTTATAATTTCTTTAAGATTGAATCAAGCTGAAAAATATTGTTAAGGTTTAATAGAAGTTAATTAAGATTCTATTAGAATTGTTAGGATTTTGTTGTGGCGTATTTTCTTTTTATCTTCCACAGCCAGGTGCCCGGAGCATTCTCAAGCAAGACTTCATTCGACGGAGGATGAATAAGGTATTAATGGGTTTTGTGGAAATTTGAACCTTTTTGTACAAACCTATTTAAATGAAGAAGGATTTATCAATAAAAATTATCTTTTGTAATATCATTATGTTATTTGTCCTTTTTATTAAGGATAAATCACTTGTTGGCCTCTTGCCATTAAATTTTAAATAAATTTTTTTCAGCTAGGTATCTAGTGTATCCCTAGATAGAAGATCATGCCACACGACAACAGTCTCTATTATAGCTGGACAAATTTATTTTTTGACATATTATCTTTTTTGACAATTGTACTCCTTATTTTGTGATTGTATCATTTTTTTGGATAATACTAAGCAGTGTGCTTAGGTTCTCTACAATATAAACACAATCCTTCTTCATAACAATGAGTCTTTTCTTGTTCAATAAGAGGTTTAAAATGTATTGTATCAATTTGCATATCTTCTACTTCTGAATGTGCATATTGAGAAGATGTTGATGTTGCCATTGTATTATAATAATTTTAAAGCTTTCTTGTGTAAATATCACATCAAAATTCAAAAAGCCAATTGTCACACTTTACAACAAAATCAATTGCTTGACTCAATGTTTGAGGATTAGGTAAGTTGAGCATCAATTTCTTTACTTCATATTATAATCTATAGAAAAATTGGCTAATCAGTGCAGTATCATCCTACTTGGTATTAATTACTACTTGTCAAAATTATAAAGTATTTGATGTCATTGATCAATTACCTTGTTGCAAGATATGGATCTTGTTGGCTACAATACATATTGCGTCATGTTCTCTATACATAGATAAAAATTCCAATAAAAATGCCTCCAAATTATCTAATATTGGATCACATTATAAAAAAATTATTGGATCACGTCATAAAATTTTCACGTAATTTTCATCCTTTCATTTTATAGGACCTCCAATACATTTCCAACTTGTAAGATACATATCAAATTTACAAGATAAGTTTCCTATATGTGCGCCACATACTTAGTTTGTTCCATAAGCTACTAACATATGCAACTTGTGGCTAGCTTGTTCTATAAGCTATCCACATATGTAACATGTGGCTAGCTTGTTGGCCAAGTTTCTAGCCTATCAATCACGTATAGATATGTATAAAGATGAATCAATATCTATGAAGCTTCTAAGAAGTTTTTCTATAAGATATTATCAAATTAACTTATTTTTATCTACTTCTACCTATCCATATTAATTAGATGGTTATTGGAATAAATCTTGTCTATGATATCATCTCATCTTTTTTATCATATTTTGCTCAAGATAGCATATCTGCTACCAGATTGTTTTTCTTCTCAGCATATATAAACTTCGGATTTAATGACTTGATATAAGCAATCCATCTTAATATTGCAATATCTGATACTATACAATTAATAATCATTCTAAGTAAAGGCAAACAATCTATTTCAATCACTACCATTGTCTCAATTAAGTAATCTTTTTCACTTTTCATAGTTGAAACAATTCCTCATAATTTCTTTTTTACTTATGAATATGCATGCTGTCAAATACTTAAAACCTTAGCTTCAAATTAAATTATAAATTTGTGTCCATTTGAATCATCTTGATCTACAACCCATCTAATAGCAATTGAACTAGTATCCGTTGTAAGAATCATTGGTCTATTACACTTATAATCAATTTTTTTCAATATTGGAGGTGATGTCATTAAAGTCTTTAATTTTTGTATGACTTTGATATGCTTTTTTTCCCATTTAAATCAATAACCCTTGCATAATAATTCATACAATAGATCTGTTATATGAGCATAGTGAGGAATCCAAATATGATAAAATATATATACATCCAAAAACCTTTGCACCTCTGTTAAAAAACTATAATCTTCTTTCATTCTTCTCATTGCATCAACCTTAGTTGGATCTGATTTTCTTCCATAAAATCTACATAAATGTCCAACAATTACAAATTCTTATACTCTAAACATAGATTTTACACTTGATAACAGAAAATAAACTTCTTCAAGTTGAGTCAATATCTTTTTATAATCTTATATACGATCAATAACATACTTGCGACATTCTTTTTTATCTAAAATTTCATCATTGTCTTCTTCTTTGCATCCTTTTATAAGAATATTATTTAGAAAAGATATAGTCTTCTGAAGAATAAAATCTCTCAACACCCTATTCATCTTGTTCATCATACGTGCTACTGACTTAGTAGCACCTTGAAGAAGAGTATATATTCTAATTAGTCCAAGTGGTATTCTCATCATTGTCATGTCTCTACTCTCTATTGCAAGTTGAAATTGGTTATAGTCTAAATACGAATCATCTATTGAATAAATTGCCCTTCTTGCAAATGCTTTAGGAAATTCATCTACTATTGGTCCAATGCTTGCATTCTTGATAGTCACTATATTTATTCATTATATATCTAGAATTAATTATAATGATCTATTTTTCTTAGATATTATAAACCATCAACTAGAATATGGTATAAATGAAGGCTCCAAAATCTTCACCTTCATCTTCTCTTTCAATAATTTTGTCCAACTTGGCAAATATGCCTTTAATATTGGAATTGGCCTCAAATTCCAAGGTACATGCAGTATAGTGAAAATAACCATTGGAGTTATTACATTTGAATCCACACACCTAATTTCATGAGATTCAAAGGCAAATGATTTACCTTCTTTTGCTAACATTTCTTTGAAGTACTCAATTTCCTCTGGCAATAAAAAACAATCAGAACCAATCTTTAGTTCTTCAAAAGTCTCTTTAGTAAACTTATGTCCAATATTCTTTAGATCCCTTAAGCTCTTTTTTTTTTATTTTTTTTCCATTTATTCTTTAGAATCTTCTGGCAAAGGTCTGGCAATAATTTTCATTTTTCTAGCTACTATCTTATATTTTATTTTGACCAGAACCTCTAATACTTGAAAAAATTCAAGTATAGAATAAATTATCTTTTGAATGAATTTGCACAACTTTATTATCATCTTTTAATCCAATTGATGTAATTAATTCTAAAGAATCTTCCAATCCATTTTCTTCATAAATACTAAAAATCCTTTTATCATCCTTTAATGTCTCCAATTCACATAATTCTTTTTCAATATTATATAGTTTTTTTTTATATTTTTATATTTTTATATTTTAAATCTATAATTTTTTTATATATAATACTTCTATTTTCAAAAATATCAATAAAACTTGTATCAAAGGCACCTACATCTTACAAAAGTACATCCTCTTCTATACCTCTATAATCTAGTTTTATAGTGGTATTCCTCAAAAATCCCTAAATTCTTCAATAATCCTTGACAATAGATTCTTTTTAAATTTGTTTTGATTCCATTCATGATTTGGAGGCATAATTAAAAATTATATTAGCCTTTTCTCATCCTTATTATAAATCTGTGCATACGTTGAATTATCATGAAACACTTTTGTTTCCATCTGAGTTGCAATAATATATAGTTGTCTCAAAATAAGAGAATAAGATGTTGTATCTTGAAAAAAAAAAAATTGTTCCATTGCAACATCACAAATCTAAATTTTTACATTTGGGCAAATACCATATAATTCACCTCATATATTATTAGCTGCTCATATTATCCATCCATATTCTATATTAATTGGCTACTTTTGCTTCATGTAAAGATCTTTAGATATAAGATTTATCTCCAAACTGTGGTCATTTAAAGCAACAACTAATTCACTCATATCTCCAATCTTTAGTAATGCTTCTATAGTTGCTCTAGTCCAATGCTTTTAAGTATAATAACTCAAAATCTCTTTTTCTTTATAACTTTGATCATCAAAACATACTCTTTGATTATGACTCCTTCTTCTACTTGTTGATTGTTTGCAACAATTATCAATTTCATCTTCTTCATCCTTACATATATATAGATCAATAGCATGATTTGATCTAACTTCACCCATTAATTGCCTCTTTTGCTTAATATTATCAATAATAATATGATGAAATTTCTTCTTTATAATTTTAAAAATATCCTTTAATGTAAATTCAACTTTAGCATTGAACACATGCTCTTCAAGTACTTTCTTTAAATTTGTTGCCACTGTAATATCAAAAAGCATTTTGTAAGTTGTCAACTTATCTTTTTTTCTTAAGTCTTTTGATTTTTTCATTAATGATATTGAGACATCGTGCATTGGTAACTCTTATGAAGCCATCTCATGAGCCTAATCTCTTCAAATCTGCCTCTTCAAAAAATTTCCTTCTCTTGTCTCATTAGAATCTTATCTTCTCTTTTCTTCTATCAAGGCTTTATGTTGGCTCTTAATAATATAAGCATCTATTTTACGAAAAAACTTCATGAATCATGACATGTAGTTCATATTAATAATCCTATCAACCTTAGCACCATAACTTATAACTTCTATTACTATAATCCTATTTTTTGCCAAATAATCCTTAACTAGTGCTTTCATACCTCCCTTACCAAAATTAATTTGGAAAAAATCACTAGTATCTTTAAATGCCACTTTTCCATCTTTTAAAAAATTAATACCTTCTTATATCATTTCATTGAATTCACCATAATCTTTTCAAGAATGAGAATTATCATCTCACCAAATATATCTTTGGACATACCCTTGCTTAAAAGTAGCTTTTGAATTCATTGTAGAAGTCTTTTTTTAAAGCCTTGATAGTTTGATTTCAAGATCTCTCATTCTACGTATAATATCTTTAATTTCTACATCTTCTTTTTTTGATGTAGTTGCTAAAGGTTGAATAATAGGTATTATTGATTGTGAAGTAAGCACTTGAATTTTAGATACTTGTACAACTCTTTGAATACCAACTCTATTCTTTCTTTTTTTCTTTTTTGCAAGCAATCCTACTACACCTTCAATTTCTTTTTATTTTGTTGTCAACCCAATTTGGTTTTAGAAACTTGATTCAATTCTATTTTCCATACATAATATCTTAAATATTTAGAAATATTTCTTCTATAAAACTAATCAACTTTATTAACCATTGTTTGCAATCCTTTGATTGCTTAAGCCTCCTTGCGATCATTATCTTATTGCTGTTGCATAAATAATATAAATATTTGAAATATTTTTGTAATATTTGAATTTAGATACATACCTTGTCCATAAGAAGAAAATCCACTTGAAGCTCCACTTGAAGATCTACTTGAAATACCATCCAAAGCTCCATAAAAAACTCTTGATTCAACCTTCTTGCCTTCTTGCGCCATCAATTCTAAATAACCACAAATAAAATCCAACACCTTCTATTTCAAACCTTTCATGTTGGATTCACTACTTATGTTGTATTATATATTGTCTTGTTTGAAAATACACTAGGTACCTTGTTATAGAGGATGAAGTTATAGTTTACAAATACTCAAGAAATATTAGTAGGTAAAACCTATATAAAGTACAATATCCAATTATTTGATTACTTTCACAATTAAGCAATTAAGATTTCTCTTTGTAAGTCTTAATCTTAATCAATGAGTTTTAATAAGCTATAAATCTTAATCTAACTATTAACTTGCTGTAAAATTATTCTTACAAATGCCAAAACAAGTCTTCTATATGTTTAAAAAATTTTAGCCTAATTCAACTTACAGATTGTGAAAAATCAACCAAAACCTGCACTAATGTCACTTGGCCGCCAACTTGAAAGATGATGTAGATATTCTAATAGTAATTTCTCATTTTCCAACTATTAACTTCAATTCAAAATTGGTATGTAGCTTAATCTTTAAGTCTTTTAATACCATACCAAAATTCACTTTTTTTTTTTACTAATAGATCTTTTGATATTATAGAAATCCTAAATAATCCTAAATTATCAATTTTTGATACCTCCTTGTATTTAAGATCAAATAAATCCTCATTGCACTATCAAATTGTTATAATTTTTTTATTTAGTCTCAGCACACATTTAATCATCTATACATTGTGAAATTTTTAATTATAGATGTTATACCAATTGTATAAAATAGCCAAGAGTACTAGTCCTAACTTTATTGCATAAAAATCCAATCTCTAATAGTAATCCTAATTTTAGATAATAATTGCTAAGTCTTTTCAAATCCTAAAAAAATAAGTTTAATGTCTTTGGAAGAAGCTTAAAACCAACTCTCCAATCTTAATTGCCAATGTCCAAATGACTCCATATCTTGCTCTTAGTGGCTGTTTTTGTGGCTAGAGGTCTAATTTTGATCTTGTTCCATACATGGTCGACCCTGGGATATCAATCCAACCTATCCTAAGGATTTTTAAGCTTTATCCTACTTTCAACTTAATCCTAATATCAACCATATTAACTATTTATTTTTTCTATTTTATTTTTATCAATTTTTGGCTTTTTAAAAGCAATGAAAGAATTTCTACAACCTAGAAGGAAAAATTAATAACTAATTATGTAAAAATTAATAACTAATACATCTCTTTATATTAATTCCAAGGTCTTATTGAAGCCAAAATGTTTAGCTGTTAGAAGATCATGTCATGCTTAAAGAATTTGAAGTCTTACAAGGCTTGAAAGAACATATAAGAGATCTTTGAAATACAACAATCCGTCTTTGAACTTGAAATTATTATTTTCTTCTACCAACGTATTTTTTAAATATCATTAAATGCTATCTACTAATGGATCTATTTTCATTATTTTTTGGATTTTTATATTGTGAGTTATATCTATATAGGTAGTGTGAGTCATCAAATTGACTCGCTAGTTATTTAAGGATAAAAGAATGCATTTAAGTGCCAAAATTATAATTATTAGATGAAAATGTAATTAGAAGATGCTAAATAAAAGAGAATAGTAATAGTGGAGAAGAAATGAAATCTTAGTAAGTCTTGGAGGCAATTATCTTAGTTGGTTTAGTATTTTCTTTTAATTGTACGAATTAGTATTTAGTTATAGAGACCAATGTCTATATTGGCCTTCTATCTTCATGTACCACTTATTAAATATATATATATATATATATATAAATGTTACTTAGTAGATAGAAGAAGCATGAGAAAGAAATCTCATGTCTTTTTAGTTATTTATGTAGAAAATAGGATTTTTAGTAGATTTAAATTGATTTTATTATTATAAAAAATCACCAAGGTAGAATAAAATAGTTTTAAATAGATTTTATTATTTCAGAAACATTATAGGAATTTTTAGAATTTATTTAGAATTTATTTAGAGTTTTATAGGAATTTTTAGAAGAATTTTTAAGACTTTGATAAAAATGAGTTTTATCACCTTGGGAGCCATTATGAAGAAATGGAGCAAGATTTGAAGGCCATTCAAGGTCCCTAAGCTAATTTGATATTTTTAAATACCATAGTGAAGTCAAAAATGCAAAAATATTAGTTCTACTAATAGAAAGTAGAAGGACCAGCAATTAGTGTAGTCCTCGTAGGAAGGGAAGTGCACAAGTCCCATATGGATTATGGCACCTTGGATGTAGGTAGGAGGATAACACTAAGGCCTCGTGACCTCTCTAGGACAAAAACTATCATAACTTACTCATAGTAATTTGGATTTATATTTCTTTTTATATCATTAGAAAGATAAAAGAATTATCTATTTAAAAATATAATTTTTATTTTTTGTTTTTACTTTTTATTAGATAAAAATATAGTAAATAGACTGTGACTAGTTTTATAGTGTGCAATTACTCAATTGCACATATTTTATTTGTATTATGTTATTCTTCTCCTTCATTATTGTTTATTGCTTCTTATACTTCACACCACAATTTATAAGCAACTCTTAATTGAGGCCACTTTATACTTTGGGTTGAGGAGTGAATTTTATCCTCACAGGTAGATATTGTCAATGTCTTCAACTACAAATTGGACGACTTCAACATAATTGATTTTTGTTGATCCAATACAGTGTATCCTATTCTTAGCGTAAGATATGACCGCCAAGAAAGGGCATCTGGTTTTTTTTGAAGTTTTCTTGGACAATATGTAATCACAAAATCAAATCGAGATAATGACATACTCTATTATATTTGATGGTAGTTCAAAATTTATATACTCATAAAATATTCTTAGTTTTTGTGATTAGTGTATAATATAATCTTGTATTGAGTCCCCTCCAATAAATAGTGTCATTCTTCAAAACCATCAATAATTGCCAATAGTTTTTTATTGTAGATCTTATAATTGATCTTTGTAGCTAATATATTTTGAAAGCGGTGTCGTAATACGTGTTGTCTCGGTTAGGAATGCAACGGGCACTTGGCTATAGAAAGTAAAGTATTATTTGCAAATACTCAAGAAATCCTAATAGGTTTCACCCATATATAAGGAATATAATTCGAGCTTCAATTCAAAAGTGTTTAAAAATACTCCTCTTAGTAAAATCAATCTTACATATACCCCAATTACCTTATTTCCTTTATAATTAAGCAATTTTTATTTTTGTTTATAAGTCCTAACCCTAATTAGTGAGCTTCAACAAGCTATAATTTTTAATCGAACCGTCCACTTAGTGTGAAATTTTGCACACACATGCTGGTATAAGCCTTTTACATGTTCAAAAAAAACTTAGTCCAATCCAACTTACAAATTGCAAGAAAACGCCCAAAAAGCACACTGATGACACTCGGCCGCCAACTTGAAGATTGATGCAAAAATTCCAGTGGTGATTTCTCCTTCTTTCACTGCAAACTTTAGCTCAAACTTGGTGTGTAGCTCAACCTACAAGTCTTCTATTAGCATACCAAAAATTACGTTGATCCAATTCGTGGATCTTTAGTTATCACAGAAACCCTATCCAACCCTAAACTTCCAACTTTTGACAACCTTTGTATCAAAACTCAATTATCTTCTGATTGCATTGCTAAATTAATACAAATATTTGTATATACTTAGCACATCCAATAATCCACACAATATCAAATTTTGAACTGTAGATGCTTTACAAATTTTACGAATCACTCAACAATGCAAGCCATCATTGTCTTATATAAAAATCCAAATCACCAATACAAACCCTGACTTTGAATAGCGATTGCTAAGTCCTCCAAAATCCTATGGTTGCAAGCTAAATGCCCCTGGAACTCCTTTTAAGCTAGCTATCCAACCCTAATCTCCGATCTTCGAATGTTTCTCTCTCTTGCCTTTGGCGGTCGTTTTTGTCCTTAGAGGTCTGATTTCGACCCTGTCTCATATCTAGTCTTTCCTTGGGTATCAATTCAACTAAATTTAAGGATTTTTAAGTTAAATCCTATTCTCAACTTAATCCTAATATCAACCATAATAACTATTTTCCTTTTCTATCCTATTCTAATTAACTTATGGCTTTTCAAAATCAATAAAAGAGTTTGTATAGCCTAGAAGAAAACTTTAACAACTAACTTTTATCTGTTAGCTATTAAAACAAGAAAATAATCTAAGAAGCTTCCATAATCTTTTTTTTAAATATCCTAAGTTCCAATTGAACCAAGATAATCAAGTATTAAATATAAATTACTCTTTTCTATATCTTTCACTATATAAACGTGCTGCAACACGACAACGTTAAAGATATGATCTTCGATACAGCATCGGATAGCGCCACGGCTTAGGCCGATAAGTAATAACGAAGTCAAATCTAGATATCGACATATTTCATCGAGCTTGACGACAGTTTAGAACTCGAGCAGATATGAAATATTCTAGATTCTTGTGATCTATATATATGGTCACTGGATGCGCAACTCCTTCGAGGAAGTGACGCCACTCTTGGAAAGAATCCACTATAGCAAAGAGTTGTTTATCATGAATCTTGTAGTTGATCTCAGCTGCACAAAACTTCCTTGAATAGAATGCAACCTATTTGTGCTTATTATCGATGCCCATTGTAATGAAACAATTCTAAAGCAAACCAATATACCTTCCAACAAAGCCATCAGAAAGTTTGATGTACCAAGATTAGAGCCGAGTAAATGCCATTTAAGATTTTGAAATGTTTTTCGCAAGAGGTCCCCATTCGAGCTTTTATTCATACGTTAATCGAAAGGAGTGGAGCAAAGAACTCGAGAATACCTGATAAAGATCCTGATAAAAGCAGAAAGTCGGTGAAAAATATTGTACGTCTCTAACTATCTTTGGAACTTCCCAGGACACAATTGCTTCCACCTTCTTAGGATCCATCTTCAAGCCTTCCCTAGTCGCAACAAATCCTAAAAACTCCATCTCAGTTTGGTGAAATAAGCACTTCTCCAACTTGGCATAGAGTCCTCGCTCGTGTAGTTTTTCGAGTACCAAACAAACATGCTTCTTATGCTTTTCTTCATTCTCAAAAAATATCAAGATATCATCCAGATAAATGACAACAAAATCGTCTAGATATTCTCGAAAAATATCATTCATCATGTGTTGAAAAACCGCCGGAGCATTGATAAGACCAAATGGCATGACATTATATTCAAAATGACCATACCTTGTACGAAAAGCTGTCTTCCATTCGTCTCCTTCTTTGATTCGCACAAGGTTGTAAGCTCCCCTTAGATCAATCTTTGTAAAGATCTTTGCACATCCAAGTTATTCCAGAAGACTAGAGATCAAAAGAAATGGATAGCGATTCTTCTTTGTCACCTTGTTGAGACCTCGATAGTCTACGCACATCTGTAGTGAGCCATCCTTCTTCTTCACAAATAAGATTGGTGCCCCAGCTGGTGATTTTGAATGACAAATGAAGTTCTTGGCTAGGTTCTCGTCAATGTATTTCCGCAACTCAGCCAACTCCATCTGCGATAGGTTGTAGATTGGGCCAAAAGGCGGTTGTGCTCCTTCTTGCAATTCTATGGCACAATCATATGGTCGATGTTCTGGTAACATGTCAGCATTCTTCTTTTGGAACACATCTTGAAAATCCTTGTATTATTTCCGGTATTCCTGCTGTTGAAATCTGCTCTCCACTAGTTGGAGCCACATAAATGACCAATGGTGTGCCTTCCTTGCACGATCTTACAAACGTTCTTGCTCCAATGAACAAGGATTTTTTAGTTTGGGGTCTTCTTCCAGGCTTGTCCTCAGGTTGTTTTATGGGAAATGTTATCCTCCGCAACCTCCAATCTATGGATGGATTATATTTTTTCAACCAAGAAAGACCAAGAATAATAGGATTTGACAGGGTGCTAATAATGTTGAAAACAATATAACTACTGTGATTTTTAAACGTCACTTCTATAGGTTTTGATTTATGGGTGACACTACCAAATAATAAAGGTCGCCCATCTATTACTTCTACGTGAACAGGTTTGAATTTTTGTACTAGAGGAATTTTGTGACGCTTAGCAAATTCTTGGTCTAAAAAACAAGCAGATGCTCTTGAATCTAATAAGGCTAAGATTTTTAGTTTTTCAAGACCAAAAGACAAAAGAATTATAAAACAACGGGCAAGTGCTGAGAGAAGAGAGGAACCTCGGTTTCGATTTGTCCAATTGGCCATTTATTGTAATTAGGCATTCTCGTTTTCCTAAACAAACGCACTTCTATTCTTGATGCTACATCCATTTTGCTTCTTTGGATAGTTTCCAGCTCTATGGCCTTCTCCACCGCAATAAAAGCACAAACCTTTCTCCATACGCTGTGTTTTTTCTTCTGGAGTAAGGGATTTGATACGTATCGCATCAATCTGCATGTCCTCTGTCTTCGCTTGTGAATTTAAGCTACTTCTTGATATAATTGCACCACGATGAGTTGTATAGTGTTTGGAGCGTTGGTCTTGGCGACGTTGAAATAGGCGATTATGGCACTTTACAGCTTGGCTAATGGCTTCATTGAGCGTTTGTGGATCAAGAAGAGATAATAACAAATCCTTCATGTCATCCCTTAGACCCCAATAGAATTGGCTCATCAATGCTTCTTCATCCCAATTGATGTCGCATGCCAATTACCTGAAATCCGATGCATAGACTGATGCAGAGCGAGTCCCTTGTCGTAGTGATCTAATTTTTGTTGTAGCCCATCGAGCCTTGTCATGCTTGCCAAATGCTTCTGCAAATGCCTCCAAAAAAGTCTCAAAGTTGTTCAAAATCGGTGATCTTTTTTCAAATAGAGGAGCAAACCACGATAGAGCTTGTCCCGTAAGCAAAGTTCCAACCAATCCAACGCGTGATTCCTCCGTCGGATAACGTTCGGGTTGTAGAGCTGTTATTAACTTGATTTGATTGATGAAACCTCGAAACTTGGAGCGTGTGCCATCAAACTTGTTTGGAAGGCTAATACGAGGTTCCTTTCGTTGTGGAAGTAATGGTTCTTGTTGAACCACAAGTAAAGTTGCTTCTTTCGGTACAAAAGCTCGAGGCTGATGAAGCCCAGATTGTGCTATTCCGGATGCTCCATCATTATGAAGTCTTGGAAAGACTCCTTCCATCACCATAGTTCTCTGTAATAACGTAGCAAGAGCATTCATAATGGCGTCCATCTTGGACTCCAAACTTTCACTCATATTAATATCTTGACCTCCAACCATTGTAAGAGAAAGGAAGTAATTGTTTCTACAAGGAAGAAATATTGGTTTAGAAGAGGGTACTCCGCAACCTCTAAAATGCCTTAAGACCTTCAAGAAGAGGGATAATCCACTCTCTCCAAGAAGAATAAGACTCCAATATTATGATAAAAAGATATCAGTTTAGAGGAGGGTAATCCGCAACCTCTAAAATACTAGTGTACCTTCAAGAAGAGGGGTAATCCACACTCCAACAAGAAGGAATTAACTCTGATATCCAAGGTGAGAGTAGTCTCGACAAACTGTCACGGACACAAATTATAGACTTGAAGTCTAAACAAGAAATTCAAGAAGAACTGGCAGGAACTGGATTAATCAGATGAGTACAAAAACAACACCAAAGAGGTGAGCTAGAGCTCCAAGAGATGTATTGTCGAGATTGAAGAACTCTTCAGCCTCGACTCCAATATATTCTCCTACCTAGGAAGCTTCTCAAGCAGCTTCCTCCAACTAGGGAGCTTCTCAAGCAACTTCTACTAACTAGGAAGATATTAGAAGGCTCTGGAAGGTTCTAGAGAGTTCTATGAAACTTCTAGAATATTTTAGAAGGTTCTAAGAAGTATGTCCTTGAGACTAGGAAGATATTAAAAAGCTCTCGAAGGTTCTAGAGAGTTCTAGGAAACTTCTAGAATGTTTTAGAAGGTTCTAACAAGTATGTCCTTGACATACTTACTACCTTGGAATTCAATCTGCTATCTTTGACTCCCAATATCTTCTTCTTCAAAATTCTAATTGTAGTAATTCTCTTTCATCAAATGTAGATCTTATAACCACCTATCCAATCACACCTCTCAATTTCTAAAAGCTTTTGTATAACTCCTTTAATCCTCAAAAGAGTGATAGTAGGTATCATTTGTATACTTCAACTTCAAGCACCTACTCTTTCCTTATAAAAATTCCAAAATTTCTTGATTTTTATACCAAAATTACATTACAAAAAAAAAAAAAAAAAAAAAAAAAAAAATCTAATTATAATCTTTGATTTTCAAATGCCTTCCTTAAAGTTGCCAAAATCCTTCTTCTCCTTACAGGCAACCTCCTCATAGCCTATTGGGCATGACCATTGATCAATAGGAATGAAGAACTTCATCCCTTGTCTTTATTCATCTACAATTTATCTTCATCCTTCCAAATAGGCATCTTAGTAGTTTAATTCTTTTTCTTTGAATCCAAATTGCCTCTCAAGGCTTTATACTAAATATTTAGGTCCTATATAATTTAAATACCATAACCAAATTAAATAAAAATCTAAAATAAAGTTTCTTACATTAACTCCTTTTAATTTATTTTTCTAACCATTCCAATACATATTAGAATCTATAAACATATTATACATTTTGACTAGATTTTACATACTATAAACAATTATAATATAACACTGTATATACAAATTATAAGAATCTTGAGTATTTTATATTAATACTCATATTGAATCCTTGCTAAGCTCATTAGAATATATCTTTGTTAAGATTCGAGTTTATTATCATCTATCAGTCAGAAGAACAACAAAGTCTATCCAATGCCTTTTCTAGACGTTCTTATAAGATTCAACTTTTGATTAACAAAGAATGATCCTATTGTAGCCAAAGCAATTGCATCTTCGAGCAATGAAATCAACATTGATTGTTGATTCAACTTCTATCAAGCAAATCCAATTAAATATGTCTTCAAACCCTCTTATCCATGTGATTAAAAATAATTCATCTAATTCTCATGATATTTTTAAGTTTGTATTTAAGAATGATCTATTATATTTTGAAGGATGCTTATATATTCTAGAAGGCGTAATATAACTATATGCTCTAGAAGCTCGTCACAACCTCCCTACAATATGATATTTTGGATATAATAAGATTTTAGAGCTAATATCAAGAGATTTTTGGTGGCCTCAAATGTGAAAGGTTGTTAAAGAATTTGTACAGTGGTATAACATTTGTTTAAGATCAAAAATTCTTGGTCACCAACCTTACGGACTTTTCCAACCATTACCTATATCAAAACAACCTTGGTCTTCCATTTCTATGGATTTTATTACAAAACTTTTAAAATAAAGTTTATATAATTTTATATTTGTGATTATAAATCACTTTATCAAGATGGTGTACTTTGTACCATGTATAAAATATATTACAAGTGAAAAAATAGCTAATCTCTTCTTTGATAATATCTATCACTATCATGGATTATTAAAGGATATTATATCAAATAGAAGAACTCAATCTGTATTAAGATTTTGGAGGATCTTTTTCAAAATATTGAAGATGCATATAAAACTATCCTTAGCTTTCTATCCTCAAACTAATAGACAAACGGAACAAGTAAATCAAGTTTTGGAGCAATATTTGAGATATATCATCAATTATCAGCGAGATGATCGGACAACTCTTTTACCATTGGCAAAGTTTACTTATAATAATTCAGTACATTTGTCTACTCAATAAATTCTATTCTTTATAAATTATGTTTATCATCCACGACTTGATATTTTTTACTTTTTAAAGATTAATCATCATGCAGCAGAAGATTTGGCAAATCAATTGTCAAAGCTACATATAATAATGAAAGCACAATTAAAAAAATGCTTAAAAATGACAAAAGATCAATGCAGATATCTATCCTAAGGAACAATCTCAATTCCACATAGACGATAAGATATGACTACTTTGTCATAATATCAACACTAATCGTCCTTGTGGCAAGCTGGATTATTTTAGGCTTGGACCATTTTCAATTTGTAAATAGATTAATATAATTGTCTATTGATTACATCTACCAAAATCTATGAAAATCCATCTTATATTCATTTATTTCATTCTATCTTATATCACTATTTGTTATATTCATCTTATATTCAATATATCATTGTTTCAGCCATACAAGACAATGGATGTATAAGAAAAAAGACAAATGCCATTGCTTCCTATAGAAGTGAATAACAATAAAAAATTCAAGGTAGAAGAAGTTTTAGATTTAAGATAGAGTTGAAATTGGCTGGAATGTCTTATACATTGGCATAAATATGATATTAGTGAATGCACATGGGAGCCATCTAAGAATCTAACAAATGCATCAGTAAAAGTTAATACGTTTCATTGACAGCATCCATCAAAACTACGATGAAGAATTAAAAAAATCCTTGCTATAAAGCCAAGCAAGTTCAAAAGAGGTTTCATTCTATCTTGTATTACTATTTGTTATTTCTTTAAATTTGTTTATACCAAAAAAAAATGAAGAATCAACAATCTATAAATTCAACTTAAGAGCCATTGTTTGTTGATTTATCAGACAAAACATTACGACTATCACAACCTTCAAGACGATGGAATAGAAATAAAGATCTTCAAGAACAACATATTCTTTCTTGGATTGATGGCAAGATACAATATGTTTGGTATCACAACCTTGAAAAAAACTCTTGATCTTTGATGATACTTTTAAAAGTAGGAACTACTTCTGATGGGGTTCCAATTTTTTTTTTTTAAGGAAGTTATGAAGGCCTTAACAATGATCAAATAATAGGATAATGTCTATAATATTATCCTCTTTTCTAAAAACTTGGCCAACAGGCTAGCCACATGTCTCACATATAAGTAGCTTATAGAACAAGCTAGCCATGTGTTACACATATTGGTAGCTTGTGGAACAAATTAAATATGTGGCGTACATGTAGACATTTTGGATATAATGTCATGTCTTTTAGATTAACAAATGTAACTACTATCTTTCAACATTTAATGAATAATATATTTTGAAAGCATCTAGATAAGTTCATAGTGATCTATCTTGATGATATCTTGATCTACTCAAAAAATTTAGAAAAACACAAGGAGTATGTAAAATTAATATTACAAAAGCTACAAGATGTAGGTTTATATATCAAGCCAGAGAAATATGTATTTCATCAATAAAATATAGAATTTTTAGGATACATTATATATATTGAGGATTTGATGATGGATCTCAAGAAAGTGGAGGCAATTATGAAGTCGATCATTTCAAAGACTCTAAAAGACATATAATGCTTTCTTGGATTTGCCAACTTCTATTAAATCTTCATCAAAAATTACTCTCAAGTTGCCGTCCTTCTTGTTCAATTGACATGCAAAGATAAGTTGGAATGGGAGTCTCAAGTAGAGAAGGCATTTCAAGATCTCAAAATAGTCTTCACCATAGCTTCAATCTTAGAGCATCTACATTTTACAAAAGCATTCTATATAGAGACTAATGCTTCAAATTTTGCACTAAGGATTGTACTCTCACAAATGGGTATAAATAATATACTCCATCTTCTTATATTTTATTTGTAAAAGTTTTTTGCTATTAAAATCAATTATGAAATCTACAATAATGAATTTTTTGCCATTGTGGATTTTTTTCAAGAATGATATCATTTTTTTTAAGAGAAAATACATCTTATAATTGTATACACATATTATAAGAATTTAAAATATTTTATGTCATTTCAGATTCTTAATTGCCATCAAGTTTGATGGAATATGTCATTATTTCTATTTAATTTTAATATCACTTATCAACCTAAGAAGCAACAAGGATTGTCGAATGCTTTATCAAAGAGATTATATCTTATACCAAGGACAAAAGAGGCAACATTTGATTAATCATATGCGATTTTATTGAAGCCGAAGCAATTTCACCTTTGTGTCACTGTTACATTAATACCTATTGATTTTAGTTTCCTCAATGAGATATGTGCTACAACCACTAATGATATTTTGGTCCTTGATATCAAGCATTGTCGTGTTGTGCTTCGGCTACCATGTAAAAAAATTGTACATATATATTTAATATATAATTCATTATACAACTAAGTGAAAGTTATAATAGTAGATTTTATTGGTTACAAGATGTGATTAGATTGTTAGTTTAAAAAGAATCTATCTAAAAAGGTCATTATTGAAGTTTATACAATCTTATTTTCTTTTTGATAGTAATTTTGAAGTTGATTTATATTGATAATAACTTTTGTATATCTTAAGTTACTTTTGTTAGACATTGGTGATCCTTAAGATCTTATTTATTTATTTTATTTGGTATTTAGAATATATATGATATAAATCTTATAACAAAAAGGATTAGAAAGGGGTTTTTAGTATGAAAGGAGGTAGTTAGACCATCTATGTGGATAAATAGAAATAGATGATAGAAGTCTCTATTCCTATTGGCCAAAAATCATGTCCAATGGACTTCAAGGAGGCTGCCCGAGGATTTATTAGGGATTAGGGTTTGTTTTTTGGAAAGAGTTGAAAATTAGAGGCTAGGATTAGCAAGTTTGGATTTTTGGATATGGTTTTGGTGTAAATCTTACATGATTTGGATTTTTTATGAAAAAGTTATAGGCGCTCAAAGTTAGGGTATTGAAATTATACCTACTGTCACTATTTTGGGCATAACTCGTGCATACAGAGAGCAATAGAGGATCCGCAACTAGAATTGGAAAGAACACTTTTTCAGCTATATTTTTCATTTATGGCTTAATGAAATCCAAGCTAAGGTGAAGAAGATATTGGGAGTTGAAGTCAGTGCTTGTAAGCTAAGGGTAGTAAGTGACCCTACTTTACTAGTGGTTACATTTTGAGCTATATCTTAAGCTATTTGATAGATTTTTGGCTCAAAATTTTTAAAAGTGTATATGTTTATATTACAAGGCTATGTGCAAAAAATTTGTGGCATTAAGATTTTGGGTTTGTAAGATATAAGGAAAATAGTGCTTAGGTGTCTCTGAGCTAGGGTTTTAAGTACCTACTAGGGCTTTTAAGATATCAGACAATCAAAAGCAAATTTATGGTTGATTCTTCTTTGTGATGAAATTTAAAAATATTATCTATACTTTGAAAAAAAAATTGTAGAAACTAAATAATTGGATTAAGCATTATTGGACTCTAAAGATTAAGAAGAAATAAGTCTTTGTGGATGAATACAATTTTGAAGGATTTTTGTGGAAATTTGAACCTTTTTTGTATAAAACTATTTGAATATAAAAAGATTTATCTATATAACTTCTTTTTTGTAATATTTTGTATTATTTGTCCTTTTTATTAAGGACAAATCACTTATTAGAGTTTAGTCAATAAATTTCAATTAAACTCTCCACAACCAAATATCCAATGTATTCTCAGATAAAATTCATGCCATATGACAGCATAGTTTTTATAAAAATACTAACAAGTTTAAGCTTGAAGAAGACCTTCTATACTTTGGAGAATGTTTGTATATTCTAGAAGGACCAACACAATTGTACATTCTTCAATCTTGCTATGACTTTCCAATTGCAGATCACTTTGGATTTAATAAAACCTTGGAACTCATTTCTCAAGATTTTTGATGGGCTCAAATATAGAAAGTAGTGAAAGACTTTGTGATTTCTTGTGACATCTATTCAAGGTCCAAGAATCCTCAATATTACTCTTATAGATTCTTATAGCCCTTATCTATTCCAAGATGGTCATGTTCTTCTATTTTAATGGATTTTATTATAAATCTATTGCCATCCAATTCATTGGACAACATCCTTATAGTAATTGATCAATTTACAAAGATGGCTCATTTTATTCTTCGTAAGAAGACTACTTCTAGTGAAGAAACAACAAGGCTCTTTTTTGACAATATATATATTGATATCTTGGCCTATTGAATGATGTTGTATTCAATTAAGGACCCCACTTCATATCTAAGTTTTAAAGACGTCTCTTTAAAATATTGAAAGTAGACATTAAATTTTCTTTGGTTTTCCATCCTTAGACTGATAACTAAACATTACAAGTTAATCAAATTTTGAAGCAATATTTACAATGTAGTATCAATTATCAATAAGATAATTGGATCTTAAATCTATTATTAGTAAAATTTATATATAATAATATTATTCATGCCTCAACTCAACAAACATTATTTTACTCCAGGTATAGATACCACTCGAAGCTTGATCTATAGATTACACCAAAAAATAACAATCTAGTAGCCGAAGGATTTATAAAGCATTTATCGCAACACCAAACAACCTTGAAGCTTCAATTGCAAGTAACTCAAGATGCTTACAAGGTATTTGTAAATAAATTCAAGAATCAATTGCATGTTTTTTATATTGGAGATAAAATATGGCTTCTTTGATAGAACATCAATACCAAGCGGCCATGCAATAAGTTGGACTATCAAAGGTTATGACTATTTTCCATCTAGAAGCAAATTATTCAATGGCAAATTGCTTGGAACTACCATCTTCTATGAAGGTATACCCAATTTTTTATGTCTTTTTTTTAGAACCTTATAAAAAGTCATATATTTTGAAAAAAATACAATAATTGCCAACTAATATCAAAATCAAAGATCATAAAAAATACAAGGTTGAAAAGATATTTGATTCACAGCTAACGTGGAACAAATTGAAAGATCTTGTTTATTAGCACGGCTATGATATCAATAAGCATATATAAGAACAAGTTGGAAATCTTGTCAATACACCTCAAAAGGTACATGAATTTCATTGATTCTATCTCCACAAATCCAAACATATTTGATGATGATTTTTTGATAAAGATTGGATTCAAAGAATACTTGTAAGAGGGGGAGAATCAAATCAAAGCCTTCATTAATATAAAGTCATTTGTTCCAAGATAAAATAGAATTATAAAAATAAATTAGTTACCATACCAAACCTTTAAGCGTTGAAAAAATAAGATACAAAAGATTCACTTGCTACGGAAGCTTCAAACAAACTAGTGCAATTTGCACAACCTTCAATTGAGCAAAGTGATGACAATACATTTCAATGCCAAATACAAACATGGTTAAAGCCATTAGGAGCAACATCCAACTATGTAAGTTTTAATTCCAATGCTCGAGCTTTAGTGATATTGATTGAGTTTAAATAAGTGAATCTTTTTAAACTTGAGATCTTATTTGAAAGATGTTTTGAAGGCTGCAATGAAGATTAGATCTTTAGATGGAATGTTTTAATTATGAAAATATTAACTCAAGGCCATAGGTGATTTCTTTGAAGACCAGTAGAACATATTGTCCAAGAACAAAGAATAAAATACATAGCTTTATTGATACAACATATTCTTAATTTTTTATATATGTAAAAAGATTTTTAAAAGTATGAGCTCCTATTAGAACTCGTTGCTATAGAAAGGGATGATGTTAGGGATATATACTTTGGAAGTTCACAAAACCTTCTAGAACATTTTAGAGGTTTTTTAGCTAGTGAAAGTTGGTTGAAATATTTCTTAGTTGGTAAAAGTAACTTGAGAAGCTTTGTAATTAGTCAAAAGAGCTTGAAAAGCTTCCAAGTTGGTAGAAAGAGCTCAAGAAGCTTCTTAGTTTGATAGAAGCCACTCAAGAAGCTTCCTAGATAAGAGTATATATTGGAATTAAGGTTGAAGAATTTTAGCTCATATTTCTTGGTGTTGTTTGTATACTCATCTAGATAATTTAAGTCCGTGTTGGTTTTTTCTTCAAATCTCTTTTTAATTTAAGTCTCTTATTCTATATTTTTGTATCCTTGATAAAATTCAAAACTTTAATAGGTTAAATGATAACCTTAACTTTGAAGATTATTTTATTTTTTTTATTTTTTTATTTTTTTCATTAAAGCAAAAAATTACAAATTTATTGGTTAAAATTTAATTATATATCAATAAATATATTTAAACATCATAAAAGCAAAATCATATAGATAGAATATAACAATATCTAGATACCATCAATACTTTTTTTATACCATATTTGTCCAAATAAAACTGAATATTTTAGGAAAAATATTTTTTAAAAATAAAAATATACTATGTACGTCTTGAATCAAATGATAAAATTAATGAGATATTAAATGGAAAAGAGTTGCAGATTAGAAGGCAAAAACTCAACAGTTCATACAACAGTGTCAAAATTTCATCTATCTTTCATCCATGTCCAATTTCCCTGACCTCGTCTTGTGTCGCGTCACATCGCGTCACATCGCGTCAAGAAGGATCTAGCGTCGGCTGCCGCGAGGTGACGTGGGCCGGGAAGACGTGACGTCGAATGAATTCCAAGCGCGCTGTGGAGACGGGCAGCGTTGTGTGTGTTATTTCCATTGTGTTGCAGGGCATCGTGGGTGTGGAGCGAGTGGGGAGGGATCGTCGCAGTGAGTTCACACACAGGAATCATGGCCATGGCCGCTGCGCAAAGCTTAAGGGGCGCCC
This sequence comes from Physcomitrellopsis africana, assembly GCA_036785485.1. Lineage (NCBI taxonomy): Eukaryota > Viridiplantae > Streptophyta > Bryopsida > Funariales > Funariaceae > Physcomitrellopsis > Physcomitrellopsis africana. The sequence goes on from JAWRVF010000789.1 coordinate 26,903, forward strand.
GCCGCCACCTCCTGTCCTATGTCCGCTATGGCGGCTCTATCGCTACGCAGTCCGAGAGCTCCGTGGTCCGCCAAGGCTCTGCCAAAGTCTCCGATCGCCTCTTGGAAATGACCGCCATTGACGAGGACGGCCAGCGCCACCAAATCAAGGGCCTCACGGGGCACACGCTGCTGCGCACTCTCGTCGAGAGGGGGCTGTTCGACCCCGAGCGCCACCGCTTGGAGGATATCACTGCCTGCGGGGGCGAATGCGAGGTGGGTTTCCGGGAGAGATGACATTTGCAAGCTGCGTTTTAGGGGTTTGGAAGAAAACAAATGTCTGAAGTGTTAGTAATTCAATGTAGGAAGCAGTTTGGGTGTGTCAAATTTTGAGGATGTGAGGATTTCTTTGAATTGCTTAGGGATTTGCTTTCTTGGATTGGAATGGATTTACAAGTGAGGAGGCAGTTTAATGTCGTATTTGTAAGTCTTCGAGGAGATTTCTGTGTAAAGATTTCATTGGACCCCGATATTGGGTTTTACTGGAACCCTAAATTTCCCAGTTAAGCTATCCTCTTGTACGAGGTCGAGCAGACCTAATATTGTGCAAATAGCACCTTCGGATACAGCAGACAGCATTCCTAATGCTCTTCATAACGATACAGAATTTCAAAGCATAGTTTTGTTCGTGATGCCCTGAAAACGCTGCCATCATTAAAATGTGTGCTGGGAGTTTGCATTGATTACATTTTGTGAAAATATTTCCTATTTTGTAAAACATGTCGAGAGAGAGAGAGAGAGAGAGAGAGAGAGAGAAATAGCTTCTTATAGTTGTGTTATGTTTGGCTCTTATTTTAATCATAGAGTTTCACCTGAAATTTAAACATAATAAGTTGAAACTTTGTTTTCTTGTGGCCTTCAGGTTAATATCGCTAATGAGTGGTTGGAAAAACTACCTCCCAGAACTGAAGAAGAGCTTGAGGTCTTGAAAGACAAGACGCATGCGAAAAAAGCTGACCCACACGCAAGGCTGGGTTGTCAGATCGTTCTTGAGCCAGAGCTTGAGGGCATGGTGGTCTCTATCGCTGAAGAGAAGCCGTGGAGAACTTTGTAGTTCACCTCTTTGCTTGTTTTGCAAACTTTTTATGGTCTTGCTAGATGAATCACTCATGGCAGTGATTGTTAGCCAAGAGAGGCTAGAACATCTCGCGGTATGTCCTTGAATGAGAGATGTAAGAGATGTAAGAGCTGATTCTTGAGTTAGTTGGGACTTTTGTCAGCATTCAGAATTGATAATGAATAATGCTTCACGATGCTCTTTCTAACGGAAAGCCTGAGTTTTGAAATGGTCTCTTGTGCTGGAGGAAGCACTTCCAATTTGGAAATTAGAGCTGATTGATCTGGGTATCGTATTGTAGCTACTAAACATTGCAAGTGTACAAGTACAAGTTGATGAGAGGAACTATCATCTGCAGGGGTGTCGTTCTTTCTCCTTGAATTTTACAATATCCCTACATCGACATCGAGTTAGTGAGTGTGTTGGCGTGTGTCTATGTGTATGTACATACATGAGAAATTTGCCTTCTGTGGCACATATGCTCTTTGTTAAGTGGTAGGAAAGAATAGAGACTCTCGATATATCAGACATGTATTACGAGCACATGTGCAACCTTGAGATTTAACCATTTTTGAAGGTACAGAAGGGTTTTAGTTCACTTTTCAAAAGTAGTACTTGCGCAATTTCAAATGATGCGTTTATCTTAGAATCATAAATGTCATACCTTATTCCATATTTCAAGCCAGTAAATGAGCGTTTTCTTCACAATGAATGTGTTCCTTCGTATCAATTAGTTATTACAGTCTGTAAGTAAAGAGCATGAATACATTGAACACTCGACTTTCGTTATTAGACATACTTACATTCAATTCAAATCCTCCAAACTTCTACATATTTCTATTTTTTGTTTGTTTTTTTAGTCGTTCCTCAAAACCGTAATTACAATGAATAATTATGATCACTTGTGATTAGTTCTGTTGACAAATTCTGTCAAATTATCTCACCAAAAATGGAATTTAAAGAAATTAACATTTATGTATAATTTTAAGGTCTAAAAATTATTTTTCATGAATTTTTTAATTAAAAATGAAATGAACATGTATTTGTGTTTTGATATATGTGTATGTAATATACATTAATAAATATCTATATATGTATGTATGTATATATGTATATATATATAAATAAATATGATTAATTTATAAATTTTTATTTTATCAAACGGTTGAGTCGAGAATCATTTTGTCGAATATTTTATTCATAAATAGTCTAATATTCATCCAAGCTTCATCCATCAGCTCATGGTCTTAAGACAGACTCAAAATCCACATCTGTGACCGTGGAGGTGGGTTTTCCGAGAAGCTTAGGGAACCAAACCACTTCGACACGGTCATAGAATAAGTACCCTAAGACCGCCAAACCACGAGGCTTCGAAGGGCGATGGTGTGTATCAGGCGGAGCGTGCAGACGTTTAGCGCCTTCACCATCGCTGCGAATTGTTCAAGCTCGAGAATCATTTAGTCGCCCGAGCCCAGCCGTGGATCATGGCTTCCACTGCTAAGGATGCACGGGACCTCTTCAGTGCGATGCGAAATGCCTACTCCAAGACCCCGACGAGACTCAAGGTTTGTCGGTTTTTTCTCTTGCTCTCATTGTTGCTCTGTTGTCTGCTCTGCTGCTGGATCGGTGATGGTTTCCTCTCATTTTGGCGGTTTCATTCACTGTTTCCTGGGGAAAATAAGACTACCTAACCATCCCGGACTTTACATTTTGTTCGTCTCGAGGGTTTGCATTTGACCGCCGATTTGAGTATTCCTGCGTTGTAGCGTCCGAGGTCGACATAAAGGCGGTCGCTGCAATTCCAGTGCTCAATCACCTTGCTGTGTCGTGCGATTCCAGTAGTGGCAGAATTCTCTTTGTAACCAATGAAGCTCCGGTTTCGTGTGTGGCACTTGGAAATTGGGTTTCCAGGCATTTTAAATAGGGTTTGTTGTAACCCGGTTGTAAAGTGTAGGTTTGATGGGGATGGGTTTTGTACCTAGGGCTTATGTGATTCAGTTTAGCCACATTGTTTGTGGTGGGGAGCTCATGGTCCGATCATCCCATTTCTTTCATTGGGTTTAAACAGGCAGACAGCTGCTTCTGTCTGCCATTTACCAGGACTGCTTGTACTTATGTTGCCTGTATTATCTATCTTTTTGAACTTGCAGTTTCAACTTCAGAGCTTCTTGTTTAGCTTGCAATCACGCCATCATCACCTGGATGAGTTATATATATATATATATATATATGTGTGTGTGAATTTAGGGTAGATTACGACCTTGAGTTTTTAGTTCTTCGCCTTCTACAAAGCTGTGAAGTTCCCGCGCATTAATGATCATGATTATCGACTCGGAGTTTTGCAGGTCATCGATGTGTATATTCTCTACGGTTTGATCACAGCGTTCGTACAGGTAAGTTGTCTTCTTCCTTTTAGACCTTGTTTGTTGCAAATGTCCTTCCCCATCCTCGCTCTTGCTCGTCTAAGCTCAATCATTCTGAAGTAGCAAACGTTAGATCATTGAATCGAGTCGTTGTGGATGTTGTTTCTGTCTTGCAGGTGGTGTACATGGCTATGGTGGGGACATTTCCATTTAATGCTTTTCTTTCTGGTGTCTTGTCCTGCATTGGCACTTCTGTGCTTGGAGGTACGAATTTCGACTTTCTTTCATGTCAGATTAGGGCATTTATTCGTGTCTCGATTATGGTCTTTGATTGATAACTTCTCATTGGATCTATGATGCTGGTTATGCATTGCACTTCAACATGCAGAAAAGTGCTAATGTTGATCTGTGAACTCTATGACGAAATCTTATTCATCATTAGTATTCTTGATCTTTCATTTGGGCATTTCACTGTTTGTGCAAATCTTTTTCTTAGCAGCGCTCGTTTGCTCCGGGTACTGCTCCTGATATGGATCTGTTGTTGGAACAGTATGTTTGCGGATGCAGGTGAATCCAGCCAATAAAGAATTCAAGGTTTCAATCATACATTATCCCTGTACAGCAATGTGTTCTGATTGAAATGATTGTTACAAGTCTTGCGCTTGCTTGTTGGAAATGACTATCCAATATTGCTTATACGAAATCCCCGATTGTTTGTGCAGGATCTTCCTCCGGAAAGAGCGTTTGCAGATTTTGTTTTGTGCAATCTTGTTCTTCATCTGGTTATTATGAACTTTTTGGGTTAGCTTAAACCTGGAGCCCTTCAGAAGGTGTCAGCTACGTTGCATTGTAAGACTTGACGCAGTTCTTCTAGATCTGAACATTCACTTTTTTTATGCCAATGTTTAAATTCTACAGACCAGAACTACTCTGTGACAGCTCTCTTGATTCCACATTTTTAGGTTTTGCTCCGTTTCAAGTTCCGGTTTCAAACACAGCGTTTTCTCAAAGTTGAGAAATATATTGACAGCGCTGTTTGTTGTATGTGAATTGTTCAAGTTTGACTAGATTCTAAGGGGTCTTTTTTGTAGTGAGTTTAGTCGATTATCGTGGGTTTGCTTTCTAAATACTCTTGGAGAGGTTGCATAAATGTTAGAGGTTCTAATTTAACAGGGTTTAGAACTGCATACCTTGCTAAACTGCAGAGACCTCTCGTTTGATTCTGTAGTACTAGTGATGGTCTGTTATCTGAATCTGTATTCTTCTTTGCTTTGTTCCATCTGTGGTATTCTACTGTGTAATCTGAATCAAGCAACAAAGTGGGGTTAATATCTTATGGATAACATGAAGTTCAAGCCTTGGTAGTCCTGGCACTGTTAATTTACAACAAATAAACGTAAACAAACTAATTGTTTCAAGCGAATAATGCTCACATTAACGACGAATAGCAACGTGGAGGCGAATATTTGTTTAGCGTGAACAGCGCACTATTTGTTCAACTACAGCCAAAGACATGTTACTAAAATTTTAACTGGAAATGAATATCTTCCCCTTTCATGAAAATTTAAAGCCAAAATCCATGAATTTCGATCACATCGAATTCACCCAAGAAATTGTATAACATTAGTTCATTTTCTTGAATGAAACTAAAATATTCTCTTTCGACAAAGAAATTCATAACAATGTCTGAAGAAATCCCAAATTAAGATGTATATTACTTTCCACTCACACTGATAAGAAACCACTATCCAGCGTGCGATGGCTGCACCGCGACACCCCACACGGGACATACCATTGCATTGTCGATCAACAGATATTTGGAGAATACAAGCAGCGTCGATCAACAGATATTTGGAGAACACAAACAGCGTCGATCAGAGCTCCGGCACAAAATGCAACACATAAGCGGTGGGGAGACCCAACTTCGTCGCTGGCGATAGTGGCAGTGACCCCATTCTCCTCGACTTTGAAGTCCTGGCGCACGGAACCCACCCATCCAACGGCCACTATGATTCCACACCCCCTTATCCTCTCTCCTTCTCCATGCGCCATCGTCCGTTCAGCTCGAATCTCTGATCAGCAATCGATGAAGCAACCATATCACTTGCGGTTCGTTTTGTGGTCTGATGGGTGCCGCAGACACGTTTCTGGCACGGGATTCAGTTGTTTCGACTTCGAATTTTGGCGCTTTCTTTATGTCCCTGATTGATGTGAGTGAGATTTCAAGGGGGATTTGAGTTGGTGTGGTGTTGGTCGTGGTGAAGACGATTTCTGGAATCCAGTAGCCATGGCTGCCGCTACAGCGTGCGCTTCAACCGCTCTCGCAGGTCGTTCCTTGCTGCAGCTACAGAATGAGCTCGTTCGGAAGGAGGGTGCCGTCAAGTGGACTACAGCCACGATACGGAACCAGAGGAGCGTGCAGAGGCCAGCTTCTGGTAGCGAAAGCAAGCGGTAAGGAAGAAGTCTCTGCATAGTTTGATACATTGGGTGGGCGCTGGTTGAATTTGGTGAGTGAATTGTTTAATTGACGTGAATTGCAATGGCAGGCAGAGCCAGGACAGGGCTAAGGGAATCGGATCCCTGTCAAGTGAAACGGGCCCTTCCTTTCTGTCAAGTGAGGAAGAGTTTGGAGCCGGAGGTTATGCGAACGAGAATGATAGACTTTCCTTCGACCCCGAGACTTTCACCAGGAATCTAGCGCTAGAGGTCACTCAGAGCCGATTGGCAATGCTTGCGTCTGTAGGTTGTCTGACTCCGGAGCTCCTCGCTCGGAATGGCGTGGAATTTGATCAAGGGCAAATTGTTGGGGCAGCCCTCGCTTGCCAGGTTTTAGTAGTGGCAGCTCTCGAGGGGTTCCGTGGCGCTGTTGGAGGAGAATCGGGTGATATGAGTCCTGCTTTTGACCCTCTGGGCTTGGCTAGTAATCCCGACACCTTCGTGGATATGAGTGTGAAGGAGATTAAGAATGGACGCCTCGCACTGGTTTCGTTGCTTGGATTCGGTGCGCAAGGTGTTGTTACAGGCAAGGGGCCGGTACAGAACTTGATAGACCATGTCACAGATCCCTTTGCCAATAACCTGTTGGCGTTCGCTACGAGCTCCGCGCTTGGAATTGCCGCCCTTGAACCCCTGCTGACGCGCACGTCATTCGCCACCCTCTTTCTCACAACCCTAATCCAATGGGGAAGACCTCTGTATGCGAAGAACGAAGTCGTGAAGAGCTTGGGCAAGATCGGCACTGCCGTTGCATACGGGTGTCTCACCGGGATTCTGCTCAGCCGATGGGCTACTTCAGGACACTTGCCCTTGAGCAACCTCTACGAGTCTTCCATGTTTCTCTCGTGGTGCTTCTGCACTATTCAGATAGTCCTCAAGAACCAAAGCAAGAACGAATGGATAGGTATAATCACTGCCCCGAGCGCGCTCCTCACGAACGCATTCGCAACCCTAGGGATCCCTAAGGATATGCAGCAGTCCACTGCTCTAGTCCCCGCCCTCCAATCCAACTGGCTCATGATGCACGTGTCGATGATGATTTTCAGCTACGCGACGCTCATGATCGGGTCCCTGCTCGCAATCGCTTTCCTTTTCGTGGATACTAAGGAAGCCAGCCTCGAGTCGCAGCGTGGGAGATTAGGCCAACAGCTGGACCATTACAGTTACCGCAGCATTACCCTAGGGTTTCCTCTTCTGACCATAGGAATTCTTTCCGGAGCAGTGTGGGCAAATGAAGCGTGGGGCTCGTACTGGAGCTGGGATCCCAAGGAAACATGGGCACTCATCACCTGGCTCGTCTTCGCAATCTACGTGCATACGAGAATGAACAAAGGCTGGGAGGGGAAGAAGCCGGCTATGGTGGCCGCCGGGGGCTTCTTCGTCACGTGGATCTGTTACTTGGGCGTCAACTTGCTGGGGAAGGGATTGCACAGCTACGGGTGGTTCTCATAGAGTAAGCGTGAATTTGTAGAATTATGTTGTGCCATATTAGCGTTAGTACGAGGGAGCTTCATGACGGTTCTATCCAATTCTTTGGTGTTCGACTGAATTGGCTTGAAGGATGTGGTGAAGACCATTCAAACGTGACATTTATACCCCTTTCTGTGGTTCCACCACAATTGTAGCTGCTTGGATACTGCAATGATCGCAATGAGAGGAGCTTTTACTGGATATAAGTTTGTTTCTGGAGGATTTCGAAGTTCAATCAAAGCAAGAGAGTTGAGTGTGAGAACAATCTGAGATTAGTCTGCTCTGGGTTTTGCGGTGGATGGTTGCGGAGTCGAGAATTGAATGTTTGCTGACGAAGAGCATGGAGACTGAAAAGTAAAATCGTAGTCAGGTGGAAAAACGGGTTCCCTTAGGCCCTCAAAGCTAACGGCGACTAATGGGTTGTAATGAATAGCATGTCCGAGCGACCACCGTTTATAATTCAGCATTTTTCATGTGGGATTATTGCATCCGGAACACTTTCTTTGACATTTCACCACGATGGATAATATATTTTGTGTACCACAGTATCATTCAAAAAAATGATTTGTGCGGTTCATTTGTTATGGCGTCACATTCTCTGTACTTTCGTGAACTTCAATTCGTACAAATAGGACTTGATTGGATTGTACGTTGGAGAGGGGTTGATCTCTGCCTCAACTCTTGCCGATGTGAACATTTACAACGATAGGGATTTTAGGGGTCTCTGGGTTCGTGTTAGTACTAGCTCAATGCTACCTGTTACAGAACTCCGCTACGAGGAGTGATGCACAGAGATTACACCGGATGTGACAGAGTCACAGATTGGTAACATGGAGAAGTGGGTCCTAATTTTTACTAAATTTGGGTTATGAGCGAAAGCTCTGGGGTTTTCTCCAGACTTGACACTACGGTTGCGGGTAGGCTTGTCAACGTCATGTCGATGGTGGTTTTACTCAAAAGACAAGTCGCTGCCTAATGTCAACATGCCACTTGCAATGGCGGGTCTAATTGAAATCCTTGAGTCGAATCCTCTGGCGACCTTCTACAACCCTAGAAAAGAAGCAAGAAGCCGCAAGCTCCAGACTCAACATCAAGCACACATGGATGTGTCGTGCAGACGAAGGTAGCTCCTGCTGGGCCTCGCTCATCCGAAGCAACCCATTGTCTTCCGCTATCTAGATAAGTGGGTTTCACTGGAAGAACGCGGTGTCAACAGCCCACCATACGCCACAAAGTTACTTGCCGGGAAACGCGAACCCCACCGTTAGACGCTGCTTCCCCTCTCTTTGGTAGAGGACAGGAGTCACCCATCTCACCCTAGCCCTCTGACATACTTAGGCACTGAAGAACATCCACTGATGGCCACCTCGGCACCATATCCAATTGATGCCAATCCTCCACCACTACCAACATTCGTTGGACCAAAACTTCTCGTGCGTTGACGTCGAAGAGATAGACTACCGGAAAATCCAGTGCAGAATGCGTTAGATGGCTGGATGAGGACGGAAGTATCCGATATCCGGACACCGACGTTAACCCGCCCGTCTCCCTCACAGGAGCCTCCAGGTTGGACTGCCGATTTTTAGGTCACAGGATACCCAGCCCTAATTTTCTATATTCCAGGCGAAGGGTTGAAACTTGGTCTCTTTCACTTCCATTCTGCCCAGCCCCTTCTGTCCGTGCACTTCCTCTGGCGGCCACACTCTTGTGAGTAGGCACCCGGGTTTTGAGTTTGAGGTTAGTTTGTCAATGATGCAATGTTGATGTGAGTAGAAGGGAATCCTACTCCTGAGGGGACACAGGCCGGCTACAGTTTAAGGGCGGCGGAGAAGGAATCCAAGGCGGATTGAAGCAATGGCGACGAAGAATTTCTTCGACTTGCTCGGCGACGACGAGAACGAGGATCCATCTCAGGTAGTGGTGCGGGCTAATGCTATCCCGGTGGAGGCGAAGCCGGCTGCTGCCGACAAGAAGAAGCCCGCTGAGCCTGCAAAGTTGCCAACCAAGCCTGCCCCTCCCTCTGAGGCCGGTATGTTGCTGTCTGTAGTAGACAATGTGTGTGCATGTAGCTTGTTGTACTCTACTTCGGTAAAGCACCGTGCTATTTTAGAAAGAAAGGCTCCCTCTTTGTGAGTGCTACGTCACTTTGGTTTCTTTTTTTCTTTTTGGTGTCTCCTTCAGAATCCACTTCGCCTTTAAAGTGGACGTGGTGTTTGACAAATATGTGCTTGTAATGCGTCATAGTACGTTGCCGAGGTTTGGATTTTTCTTTATTCTGAGCTTGGGTTTTCGTGATTCCTGTTCAGTGAGAGACGGCCAGAGAGGTCATCATGATGGCTTCAGGGGTGGACGTGGCGGCGGCCGCGGTGGAGGTCGCGGTGGCCGTGGAGATAGCGGCGCCCCCCGTGAAGGAGGGGGTTACAGGGAGCGTAACTTAAACAATGAGCGAGGCATGACCAACAACCGTGACGCTGACGGTTTCGGTGGTCCTCGAAGCTCGTATGGAGACAAGCCCATGCGTATGGAGAATGGAGAAAGCCGCCCTTACGACGGTGGTCGCAACAGCGGCAGTCGGCGTGGCGGTCGTGGCGGGCGTGGGTATGCCGAAGGCGAAGAACGCCCCCGTCGGCGGGAGTTTGATCGCCACAGTGGCACTGGCAGAGGGTGAGTTCATTCACTCCTAAATTAGGTTGCTCTGGTGTTTGAGGGTTGTCTCAATTTTTGGGTTTTAGAGAAACGAAACCATTTCTGAAGCTTGGATGATACTAGTACGTCTTGCTTTCTATATTTCTGTCGTGATCTCTATTTTCATTTAGGGTTTTTGTTTTCAGAAACGAGACTGAGAAGAGGGCAGGTGCTGGCCGTGGCAATTGGGGAACTGAAGTCGATCCCACTCTTATCCAGTAAGTGCAGTACACTGACCAACTTTGATTGTACGAGCTGTGGTTTTCCACATTACATCTTGCTGAAACTTACTTTATGTGCAGGGAAACTGTTGAGGTTGTGAAAGACGAGGAGAAGCCCGCTGCGGAGGTTGTTGAGGGAGAGGAGAAGAATGCCGAGACTGAGACACCTGCTGAAGGCACCGCAGAAGCTGCTGCTGAAAACAAGGAAGTGGAAGAAGAGGATAACGTGAGTATTTGATTGCAGTAATGCCCGTTCTGCAGTGAGACTTCGATGCCTTGTGATATTCCTATGTCGCTTTCGACTACACGGATGCACAGCTGTGGACTGAACTGTTGGAGGTGTTGGCATATGATTGTGCTGTAGGAGATGACCTTGGAGGAGTACGAGAAGGTGTTGGCCGAGAAGCGCAAGGCCCTCGAAGAAGCTAAAGCTGCGGAGCGGAAGGTGGAAGCCGACAAGGCGTTTGAGAAGATGCAGCTTGTCGACAACAAGAAGCGGGAAGAGGACATCTTCATTAAGCTGGTTAGTTTGTTTCTTCTTTACGTCCATTTTCATCAGTCTCGGACTATTGTGTCCGGCATGCTGTCCTTTTGGTCAAACTCTTACTATGTGCTTTATCTCTTTGTGGACACAGGGTCAGGACAAGGAGAAGATCAAGAGAGAGGCCGCTGAGAAAGAGGAGAAGTCCCGCAAGGTTAGCATCTCAGTAAATATTAGTCGGAAGTACAATTTAAGAACCTGAATGTCTTAATCTTAAACCGATCTGGATGAGGATTTTAAGTAGATTGTTGGTCATTGCCTCCAGAATTGTATCATCTAATTCTCTGTTTGGATGTCATTTTGTAGCCTGTTAGCATCAACGAGTTCCTGAAACCCGCCGAAGGGGAGAAGTCATACTATACTACTAACCGTGGCCGTGGAGGTCGGGGTGGCCGTGGAGATCGCCGTGAGGGCGGTGACCGTCGCGAAGGTGGAGGTCGTGGAGACCGAGACTCTGGCCGTGGAAGGTTTGGTGGTGGTCGTGGATCAGCTCCAGGAGGTGCGTCTGCCCCCAAGATCGAAGACCAAGCACAATTCCCAACTCTTGGGGGGAAATGATTGGTTCTAGCTGAAAGTGTGGGGTCGGCAGTGTGGGATTTATGTGCATGAGCGCCCACGAGGGTCTCTGCCAAGATGACCACCTGCCTGAGATATCTTAGAAAGTTTTCTGTCGGTGTAACAAAAGTGTAGTTTGCGGTGTCCAGGAAGCTGCCATTGGTTTACTCGTTTCCTTTTCCTATCCTTCTTTCTCTATGCCATCTGCCAAATCATCTCGGTTTGTAGTCACGTTCATGGCCAAATGTGGTACCTTCTCTTACTGCATCTGGTTGTTTAGTTCAAATATCTGCAAGCTGGTCTAAGATTGGTATGATTTCCCAGCTTTAGAGGCTTTCATCAGATTTGGGAGGTCACAACTCTTTAGATCACATTGGTAGCGTAGTGAGGGGAATGTTTTTGCACAAAGGATTCTGATGCAATGGTCAGTTCGAAGCCCCATGATCTACTAGTTGAGGGTAGAGTTCTTCTGAAGAGGCACGGGTTACTATCAGTTCCTCAAGCTGGTAAAAACAATTTCACAGAGATGAATTAAGCAGATATTTCTTGTTTCATCACATTCTCCATCCCTTTCTTTTCGGATAACGGAACAGCACTGGGATTCCATTCCTGATACTTATTCTATGACACTGAGATTTGTCTGTCCCTTCATACTACTTCAGGCAATCGACATCTGCTACATTAAATCTTGAATGAGTCATCAATCAAGCAGACATGGAAGTGTTACTACATCGACGTCAGCTTCTTTACAATCCCATTTATTTTAAATTGCAGTCTAGCTTGAGCTGAATCTAAAGGTTGACTTATGAGAAAATATTTTAAAATATTGGCGTATATTCATAGAGCCAACAGCATCAACATCATGTATGTGACGACTGACTTCAGAAGGTTTTCCATATTATTATATAAATATTCTGCAAAGAAGATGGGGTTTATCGTGCTTAATGCTGAAAGGTCTGTAATAAAGTTTGTAGAATGAAAATAAGAATATTAAAAATCACTTACCACATACGTAGTGGCAAGAGCTTCTAACAAATAGCCCATTGAAATGATTGCTTGTTCTGAAGAATCCACGAAGCAGCTGCTTCCTGTGGCCACACCTTCGGCCCGTCACACCACATCAGAAGTCCAAGTCAGATACTTTCCATGTCATTTGATGACGTGGACTCCGCGTGCCCTGGTGTGGGGCCATTCGATTCCGACCGCCGAGCAACGAAGAGAGCTCAAGCGTAGAGAGAGTCCAATGGAGCCGCAGAGCACCGTGACGCCACTTGGAGATGCATCTCGCCCCTTCCCCACACACATTTCTGCAAATCCCCGTGACAGCCTACAGTTCCATCGCCACCTAAATCACCGCAATTGTCCCAATTATATAGAATCTCCGCGTCTTTCATCTCAATTTCGTTCATGGAGGTTGTCAGGAGGCCTTGGATGGTGCGAGTGGTGCCCCTGTGGCCTTTCTCCTCTCACTGAGGTGGGTTCATCTTCTCGCTTTCTCTCTGTGCTTTCATGGCTATCTACGTTGCCGTTAGTTCAAAAGGTTGGGGCTGATTGTGGTTATTCCTATTCTCGTGGGTTTCGTTGGTTGCAACGCCAATGTCGTTGTGGTCCTTAATGCGGTTTTGTGGGAGTTGGTAATGGTGGTGGGGATTGTTGCTTTCCATTTTGTGGTGATGGTGGTGTGTATAGGTGATTAACACGGGAGTTTGTTACAGGGAGTATTTGTGTGAAGTTGGCTTTCTTTACATGTTTGAGTGTTCGTGAGTTCTGGTGCATAAGGATTGCCAATGTGTCGTGTTAGGATGTGTTGTGGTGGTTTCCACATCGTATCAGCCGAATTCGGAGTGTTCTTGGGTCTTAATTCAGGGTTTATTTCGGCGTTTTTGTGTTTAAACGAATAGCAGTCATGTTTGTTGAGGGCTTGCAATGTCATCTTGAGATTTGAAGTGGTGTTGTTTTGCTTATCGCTGCACCCTAGCTCATGATGAAAGGATTGGGTTGTCATGGTGGGGTTTCTTCCTCATTTTAATGCTTTTGGGAGCGAGAGGACTCATTTTGATGCTATGTGTTGATCACACGTGGTTGTATGCTTGGTAATATTGATTAACCGCTGGGGAGTTCGTGCCATTACAATTTCTTGATTATTTGAATGGCCTTTATCTGGAAAAGTATCTTGTAATTGTATATGACTAGATTTTTATGGAATATTGAAAAAGTATTTAACCAATAGTGGACTCGGCGTATTGAATCAGATAACAATTTGAGATTATGATCTATGCTAAAAGCTGTGATCGGCATCCTTTTCTGCAGGAAGTGAACTTCCAAGTGCTATATAGTGGTAGTCAAGAAGCATGCACTTACATTGGAAATCAAAGTGCTGTTAAACAGTATTCTAAGGTTCTTTAAGCATGATGTCAAAATCATTTTCTTTCTCTCCCTTGGTTTCTGGTAAAACCTACGGCGCTATCCAGAACGTCAGTAACCATTCAGTTAGGGATGGTGGGCAGTTAAAAATGTTCTTCACTTCCTTGACCTGCTCTCAACTTTATCCCTCTACCTGCTTGCTTGCAGCCAAGCTTACCTGTATCGGAACACGAAGTTGCAGATTTGTGTCCCTGGTTCAGCGACGTGGTAGCAATTCAGCAGATGTTAAACCTTTAAATCAACTCGCAGCTGCTCCGTTCAGTTTGTTTGGTTTTAACCGTGTGGTGTGTTATCGTTCTGCTTTTGACTTCGAGGTTCCAATGCCTTTTTATTTTAGCTAATTACGCCAGCATATTTCTCGTTTAATTTTCTAGGGTATTTTTCCCTGCATTGCCACTTGCGATTAAGAAGTGAATATTGCCATCGCGTTTGAGCTTTTATGTAGTACTTGGTCTTTTGCTTCACAGGATGAGTTTGCTAATAGGAACTCACAAGCTGTCTGGGTACGGAACTCAGTATTCATCAAGCTAGATTCTACGAGTCTGAGAGCTATAAATGGAAAGCTCAACATGTCTGCCACAATGCAGGAAGGATCTTCTCCCGAACCGAGAAGTGCATCAAAGTTTCAGCCTTTTCGACATCGACACGCATCATGGTTGTTCCTTGGTCTTTGCATATGCTTGTCAGCCGCTGTCGGATCCTTCGTCCCACAATTATTGATTGGTAGTTCCCCTGCTCTTGCTGAAGCTCTGGCTAAGAGACCTTCGATTCCAACTGCTTCGAGTTCACGATCTCAACATTCAGAAAGTGAGGAATCGCATGGGAAGAAAGTTCATTTTCACTTTCATGTCACCGGTGAGAGGTCATGACCCCAATTGGTGATGCAGAAATTGGTACCTATTCTTTCTTGCCTGGCATATTTTGAATTTTGTCGTGCATCTATAATTGTGTCCATGAAGTCGGTTATAAGGTACTGGTAATTGCCAGTCGCTGTGACTCGAATGCTTTTAAACTCTATGGTATAAGATGAGATTCTCCTCTCTTTTTGCTCTAGCTTTCCTCTCGACCGCTACATGTATCTGCCTTGTTCGTTTACTTTTTAATCTCCTCAATTTTTGCTTTTCTAGGCCCATAACTTCTAGTCTTTGAGCTTTACATAAATTTACAAAACAGACAAATATTGGTTTCAAGTGAGGAGAGTATGATTAATATACCTGAATATTGGCGTAGTTTGTTTGTTGATGAGGGCTGCAGTCATGTAATCAAACTATGATTTATCGTGGGCAGGAGTTCCGGGAGATGGAAGGTGCTTGTTCCGTGCAGTAGCACATGGGGCTTGCTTGAAGAGTGGGAGGCCGGCTCCCGATGAAAGTACTCAACGTCAGATGGCTGATGAACTGCGTAACAGAGCTTTAGATGAGTTAATGCGGCGTCGAGAAACATCTGAATGGTACAGCATTAAGTTTATCCAGCATTTTGCCTACCAAATTTTGTAGATTTTGTTCTTCAATGAACTTTTGACTGCTTCTTGCCATCATTTAGTAATACAGCTGATGATTTGAGCTTGAAGTAGCATATTTAGAGTATGCACGCATGGTAAGTGTTGTGGAACTTCAAAGATTTTAACAAAATATGTCATGTTTCGACTCTTTGAATTTGTGCAGTTTTAGGAGTGATAGTTAGTGTTGCTTTTTATTGATATTTTCAAGTGTGTTTCACGTGCATCTTTTCTGTGATTACCATTACGTAACCCCATGTCTGCAGCGATTCAACGCTTATCTTTGTACATTTATGTGAGATGAGCAAACTACATCATGAAAGAATTTGTTCGAATATAATGATTTGAGCACGTTTTGACTTTAGGTTTATTGAAGGAGATTTTGACGCGTATGTCAGGCGTATGCGTCTACCCCACACATGGGGTGGTGAGCCTGAGCTTCTAATGCTCTCCCACGTTCTACAGTAAGTGTCTCATTCTGTCATCCAAATCTCATATCTGAAAGTGCTCTCTAATATGACACCTTTGATGGATTTGCCAGGAAAGAGGACTTCTTTGCATTTCTCTATAGTTTATCAATCTCACAAGCTAACAAGGCATTCCTTGAACCACTCAATTTCGTCTCATTGCTTGCTGAACACAGGATGCCCATCACAGTCTACATGAAGGATAAAGGGGGTATTATCACTATTGCGGAATATGGCCAAGAGTATGGTAACGATGATCCCATTCGGGTCTTGTATCATGGCTTCGGACACTACGAAGCTCTGCATTTACCGGAAGACAGGCAGAGGTCAAGGCTGTAAGTGGATTGTTAATGTCCTTCAAAAGCTACCCAAGGAGGGCATTAAACTAAATATCCTTCACTCTGAGGCGTTGCACGAAGAATGTATATACACCTTTTTATTGGTGCCACAGCGAAGTCCTAATCAGGCTAGAAATCTCGTTTACTCTTTTACAGCGAGCGTTAGCTTTAGCACTCTAGTATCCGACTGGTTTGTTGGTATTTATAAAGAACAATGCCAGTTGGACATAAGATGGCAGATTAAAGCATGTGATAGTTGTGCAGGTCTTATTGCTCTGCCAGCTCCTCAAGTAAGTCCCTACGAAGGAAACGATGATATGGTGGCTTTGATGACATGTTTCAAATACATAGGTGCGCTTGCCATCATTTTATACGAGTACGAATGCAGACTAAACCCTCTATTTGATACGAGCCCTGGTTTTTCGAATGAAGAGTATGACGAGAATTTAGTTGTATATTTTAACTAAGCGCTGGGATCACGAGTCACAGCCGACAGCCATGCTTTTTCACTCGTATGGACGAATTTTGCTTAAGCATATGAGCCCATGATGTGTCAGTGAAGTGAAGGATTCTCTAAAATGCTTCAAGATTTTGGAAATGGATGGAATCAACCACGGTACTGTGCTGTGAAACCGCCACTTTCATCCACTTGCTTCTTCAATGTGATCTGGAGACATTTTTCCAGGGAGTAGGCGGCGAATATGTGGTGTTGCACGAAATGGCAACGGATTCGGTGATCCGAACTTATGCACAGTAGTTGAGTACTCTGTTTTTGCGGCGTGAAGAGCTGCCTTGACCACAACAAATAATGGTTTGTGTACAAGAATGTCATTAGTGTCGCAGGACATTATCTCTTTGTGCATACTGTGTATTGGTAAAATTTTGCAGGTACACATGCTAGTGGAGTAGTTCTTCCTGTTTTAGAACAGCATTGACTGAGAAACTCACGTGAATCTTTGCCCATCGCGTAATCGTGCGTGAAGCACATTCGCCAGTGTTGTCTCTAAATCTCGATCCTCCTTTGATTTGGAACTTCGCGCACTTGTATTACTTTCGACGGTGCTCAGTATGAGTTGGCTGGTCCAGTACGATCTTAACAAGGGTAATACACTCTTCCATCGCAGGTTCCCAGCGCCTCTCACTCTTGCTCCTTTTAATTTCTGCACTGCTTCTCTGACTTGCAGACACTTCCGACTTATGGTGACATCAACTCCACAGAACAACCGAGTAAGAAACCCACTTGTCGAGTTGCACGAGTTTCGGTCACTTCCAGAAATTGACGCTGCTTTTTGTTCTCCTTCTGTGTCACTTTCCTAGGCTTCGCAGTCTTCGACATGCCTCTTCCAATCTTGTAACGGTTCTACAGTTCCAGGACAATCCTGCATCGAATCAACAACACTGATAACTATGTGGTGCTGGAATTCTATCGCCAATGACGCAGACTCGCTGATCAGTAGATCTCCATCTTGTTCCTGCATTCAGGTTGATGAAATAGGATGCTTCAAACTAGTAGAAAAGGTTGGTGGAAAATTCTTAGATAAACACTAGACTATTGATGTAGTATCAGCATGTACCAGCTGATTAGTAAATTTTTCTTGTTGTTGTTGGATTCAGGTTGATGAAATAAGGTGTTTTAAACAAGTAGAATTAGTGGGTTCAAAATTTTAAGAAATCATGTAGTGTCAATATGGATTCTATTTTTGGACCAAATATGTTTACAAATGATGAGAATGCATATATTTACACATTTATTAACACAAAACTGGATTTTTATCAAAGCAAAGCTTCTGATATCACAACAAAGTAGTATCAAGATGATTAATAATAATGAAAATATTCTACTTATAAATCATCCTTATGATTTTATAAAGAATGTATCAATAAAATTCTTGTAAAAGAATAATTTGACATTCAAAGTTCCTTGGAAGCCCACTAATCTTCTTTGTAAAAAATACAAACAAATATATATATATATATATATATACATACACACTTGTATTAGATTTGTATGAATAATTATATATCCAAAGAATTAATCATCAAGAATTTATATTTAATATATGATTTTTTTTGCTAATAAAATTAAGTTCAAATATGTATATATAAATATAAATAAGGAACATAAAATCTAATACTCATTAGAATAACGAATTATAATCTTTATTCATATTCTGATAATTTTTTTAATTTTTCTAATTTAGAAGAGATTATTTGTTCTTTTTGCATAAATTTTTTTATTCATATTTTGTTACTTACATTATGCACTTGATAATTTGACCCAATTGAAACCATATCAAATCTTGGCTTTTATTAAAATAAAGTGGATTGTTCTTTTTTTTCTACAAATCACTACTATTTAGTTGAGACCACATTTGTTGTGTCCAATAGTCCACCTGAGATGATAAAAGTGTTACAATTCACGATACAGTGTTAGTAATGATTAATATGGCTAAAAAATATGTAAAATGTTACATTGTAGATTCAAGAACATTTGGAGTTGATATAATAAGTGCAACATGAAAGGAAGCTCAAATGGCACTGCATTCCGTCAATATGATGCGAGTCAATTCCTCAGTACGTACCGGCCGCCAGAATGAGACATGAATATAATTTCCGTTACACATATCTGGTGTGTTCGTGAAGATGAATTTGACTTGAAAGTGGCTTAGAATTCACTCAGGGAAAATTGTTGGAACTTAATGACCAGCTCCTATGCAAAGACAGAAGGGCACTTGCTGGTCCAGTTTGTTGCGAAAGTGCATGGCCGACGAAGGGAAGAGACAATCGAGTCATTCCCACGCCTAGTGAAAATTGAAAGGAACGCTATAACTTGACTGGAGTGAGAGAAGTAACTACACCAGTGATCTAATGGCAAACCAGACAAGCATCCAGATGAAACAATATGACGTCAAAAAGCAGAAGACATCAAAGACCCTGTAAGAAATAGAGTGCATCAGCGGCAGTTTCTGGTCCAAAGGAATCTAGTCTACGAGGCGGCAGAAGCTTAGCACACAGGGAGAAAAGGACGGGTGGAATGGGATTAAGGCACCACTACGTGATAAGACACTGCAGAGAATTCAATGCTGGTGGATTTGAGTATTAGGTCTGATCTTGCTTGTGCTATAACACAGAAAAAAGGCTTGGAAAATGACGTCTTAAGTCACAACTTCAGCAGCTGCCCAGCTTCAACGACAATGCGTTCTATATTTCTATGCACATAGAGCAATATGGCTTCAGAACATTGCTATTGAAGTTTGAACATTTAAACTTGTATGAGCATCGAAAGATGAGCAAATTTCAGATAATTGCTTTACCTAAGCATAGAGAGATTCGGGACCACCCCAAGTTTTCGACGATCCTCCCAGCAAGCCTAGTGAATTGTAAATCATCACGGAATCTACTCTGGAAGTTCAAAAATTATCCAGAAAATGATCATAATGAGTACAATAGGATGATACACACAAGGTTAGATGAAGCTTTAATCAATGCAGAATGCTTCATAACTTCCCTTCCGAACATGATATAGCAGAAATTCGAAGGCGGTCCAAAGTAATGCCGTAGGTTTATTCACACAAAGTCAATGCAATAGACATAAAACCCTAAAATGCAATCACACATCATGATAAATTGAAGTACAGTTAGTTCACACATATGTCCCTCTCCCCTGCAAAAAAAGAAGGAATAAGCACAACCAACTCCTCATTTCAAAACATGCCCAAAACATGGGCAAAACCAGCCCACGAAACTGACTGTCCATGCCTTCGATAGAAATCTTACAACCTAAGCGTATCATGAATCTTGACTAACAATACGCAAAGCAGAAAGCACGATTCTTCTGATGATTGCTCAAGACCGACTGAAACTTGACAAAACCCTCGGCAGCAAGACAAAAGCATCACGGATGCAGCAAAGCACTGCAGTACAGAAAAAATATAAAGACTATCTTGAAGTAGAAGTAACATGTCTTTGATTGGTCCTCGAATGGTTCCATATATTGCCACATATGTGTTATTCAAAACATCAACTCTCTAAGAGCATCTGCGACATACAGATCTCTTCATCACAACTAGCCCCATCCTAACCACCGGGAGAGGAATCTCCCTCTATAAAATTAAGTTTTCATTACCACATGTGAAATTCCACAATGCAGCTATACCCGATCAATTATATCATAGCATCGTCTGCGCAGGCCCACGTCGGCACTCATTCAACATGTCAATATAGAACTGGCACTTCCCAATATCACTGTTGTTGGCGTTCACACAATCCTGGAACGCCTTCGACTGGTTGACGCAAGCGTCAGCAGAAACAGGCTGTACGAGCGGCTGGCCACCACTCTCGGGGGCTCCATGGTGCTCATGCACCATCGTCCGCGGCCCCATGATGCTGTCGACGGCCCTGTGCGCCACGGCAGACCCGGTTCCGAACGCTAACCCTTGCGCGATTGTGCTCCCGAGACCGGCCAGCATCCCTCCTCCTTGACTCTGCTGGGGCACGGCAGGCGGGTGCGCTTGCCGCACAGGCGCCGGCGGCGGTGCCTGACGCGCCACAGGCCGAGGGGCCGGTCGCGACGAACGTTGGCGAGGCATGGCGATCTAATGCACTAATCCAACTACACAAACGGCACAATTCCAAGGTACAATTCCAGAGAAAGAGGACGAGAGAAATGGGCAGAGTACAATTACAGGAATAAGAGCAACCCTACCACCGGTTGTGGTGACCGCACATTGAAGGAGTGGGGGCGAGAGCAAGAGCGGCGATGGCAACGACGCTGCGAAGGCTGATAGGGCACCAGCAAGAGAGATGAGCTCTAGAACCTTCTTACAGGCTAGGCTCTAAAACAGCCGAGGTGGCCTTCAAAATGCAGATGTGGACGTGCCACCTCACGTCATTCAGTGCCGTGGAACGCAAGGTTGTGCGATATAAAAAGTACATAACCTAGGAGATTGTGTCCTGGTTGAGATAAGTTGGCATTTACACATCTTTTTTGTCGTTTGTCATGCATCTGGACATGAAATTGCATGCTCAATTTATACAATTGTGCTTGAGAAAGACTCTTAAATGGCATTATAGAAAAAAATGTAAATAATGTAAAAATTATTTACTCAATTCATTCATTAATATAATTAAATAAAAAAGTAAATAGTTGTATCAATAACTAAATTTTTTTGTAATGGAAATAAACATGCTAATGTGACATTTTGTTATAAATATATTTTTATTTACTCTTTTTCTTTTTTCTTTTTTTTTAAAAATCCACCTAAGGGGATCTTTATACTTATGACGTAAGCTAAGAGATTACATCTATTAAATTCTTTGATTGGTTGAAATTGAGAAGCCTTACTTAGTTGGCTTTATACTCAAGGAAATTAGTCCAAATATAGTAAGAAGAAAAGATGAGGTGGAATATATTTTTTTCCTACACAATGTAGAATAAACACTATTGTCTTCCAAAATTTGCAATAAGCTCATCTCAAGAAGTGGTTTTTACATCAAATTTGAAAAGTCATATAAAAAATTACTATAAAAAATTATAAAAAAAATAAAAACTTAACTTATTTTTTTAAATTCATTTTTATAATTATTAGAATCAAGATATAAGCTATAATATTTATACTTATAATTAAAGAATGATTTGATTTAATTCATAACCTCTTTTTACTTTATACTATCTCTAAAAGTCAGAGATTTTAAAGGAGATTTTTTGTACACCAAGTGGAGGATCTTTGTTAAACATTTGTACCAATGTAAATTAAAGTGGATTTTTTTATGTAAAGACATCTTAATTTCAAGTATTTTTAGAATTTTTGACATGATACAAAATAATATTATAAGTTTATGTGATGATGAATGTATGTTAGTTTTTTTTAAAAATAATTACTTGATTTAAAAATAAAAATAAAAAACAAAATATCTTATATTTTTGCTTGAAATATTTAGATAAATTTGTTTGTTTAAATTAATTAGTTTATAATCAAATTTATTTTATTAAATGAGTTAAATGAAATTTTAAAATTATATATTTAAAGAAAAAAATTAGAGATATGATTGAGTTTTGAAAATTATATTTTACAATTAGATTTATTTTGTGTTACTTAAAAAATAAACAATGAATGTAACATAGATTAGTCTTCAAACTAGTCACAAAGTTTGCTTAGTTTATTTTTTCTTTAGACATGGAAACACATTATGTTGTAAAATTTCACTCAAAGAGATCTTGTAACATCAAGTGCACTCAAGGGTAGCAATATGAATGTAACTTATAGCATATTTAATAGAAGAATCCAGATTATCTTAGAACTGAATATAGAAGTTCAAAAATATTTTTTTAATATTTTAAAAACTAAAACTAAAAACTAGACAATAGAATTATGAGTTTATAAATAAAGATATCATATTAATCTTCAATAAGCATCAAAGATTTTTTTATTTTTTTATTTTTTTTATTTTTATTTTTTTCAATGTGAAAATTATTAGACAAAAGATATTCAAGTTTTAAACAAACAAGACAAACATTCAAACCTTTGAGAATTTAAGCTACTTAGGGATGCATATTTCTTTATTACACATAAGCAAAAGTAAAAATATACATGTTAAAATCTGTAGATAAAATAGGAAAAAATAATTTGATTTCTTAAATTTTTTGTTAGCAGGGTATAAAATATATGACATTAATAATATTAATATATATATATTTTTATTTATTTTAAAAAATTAAACATCAAAAATATTTAAAGATTTTATTTTATATATTATTTAATTAGGATTAAAAATTAAACTACATATATTACAAAAGCTAACATATAAAGAGGATGAATAACATTTATGTTTCAATTTTTTGACATAACCATATTATGATTTATTACATATATATTTAAAAATAAATAAAAAAGAGCTATTATATAGATTATTACATGCAAGTGTAATAATTAAATATTTATTTATTTATTTATTTATCATAAATTATTGATTTTATAAAGAATATTTTGAAGAATATACAATTCTATAGTAACACATGAAAGACTATGGAGATTCTAAATAATTTTAGATATTATAGAAAATTTTAGATGGTTTAGAGATTTCATTATGTTTCGGAAGTTTAGGAGATTTTAATAAATTTTAGATGTTATACAAAAAAAATTAGATATATCTAAAAGATTTTAATGCTTTTTCAAATTGCAATTTGTTGTTTGTTTAATAAAACTTGCATTTAATAAAATACTTTTTGATGGCTTAATTTAGTCTTAATAAGAACAAACTAAACTTTTTTCTAAGTTTGAGGTTAATAAAAGAGTATTTTGTTTATCTATTAATATAGGATAAAATTGATCTTTTACTAAAATATCTAAAAATATATATTTTTTAAAAGCTAAATTTTACATTTCTAGTTTGGAATTAAAATATCATTTTTAGAACTTTAAAATTCTATTTCTATAAGAATGACATAATATGTTTTTTTCTTCTTCATTGTATTTGAAACACTTAACAAAAATAAGTTCAATATATCCACACACACACACACAAATACATATATCTATATACAACCACTTTCAATATTTTGATTTGATTTTATATCACTAAACTTTCTATTTTAATTTTTAATTTTTAATTTTAATTTTAATTTTTTTTTCTTAAAATTATTGAATGTATTACAATTTAGTCTAATTTGTATTATTTTTTTAAAAAAAATTGTTATTAAGTACTATTATATTAAATCTACCATATATAATAAGAGAAATTAATCTTTTTTTATTGGTCTTTTTTTGGAAGGTATTATAAAATTTTAAAGAGTATTGCATCATATTTGAAAATTTAAAAATTTTATATATTTTTAATTTTTATTTAAAGTATTTTTAGTAAGATATTAGAAACTTGTAATAATACCATATATTATAAGTCTTGCTAATCCTATATCTAAAATTTTACAATAATTTTAAATTATTGATATTATACATATTATTTATATATAGTATTAGTATCTAATTAATTTTTAAAATTTTACCAAATATTATACAATAAATTTTATAATTTTATTTTAAAAAAATGTATATACTATTTATCTTAAAATATCACCTTTTTATTTTGTAACATAACTACACTTATAAATGTCACTAATCTATCATTTATTATTTAAGATGATTTATATATTTTTTAAAAATAATTTATAATTTTATTATATATAAAATTAGCCTTGCATAAAAGTCACTACCTTCTTAGTAATAATAAATACTTATTTATTGATATTCTTTAAAAGAGTTATTTTATCTTGGTATTCTAAATTCTCACCACTTTTATCAAAATAATTACAAATAATATAAAGGCTTAATTGAAAATCATTTTTATGAACTATATATAATCCTAAATGTTTCTTTCTGAATCATAACAAAAAATATCAAAAATACATTAAAGACATGATTGAGATTTCTTACAAAAACATTAACAAAAACATCAATCATAACTTCTATCAATATTTAAATTTTTATGTGTTTAATAAGAGAAGACTTGATTTTTGAAAAATAGAAATGTAAGCTAAATAAGACATGAGGTATCTTAATAAATATATTAAAGTGCAATTTGTTTGTTTGTTTTTATTTATTTTTATTAGATTTTTATTGAAGATGTAATTGATATTACTAATGGTGGTAATATATATATATATATATATATATATATGTATTTGTGTGTAAAAATTGTCATGTTTTCCACATTCTAGTCAATATGTGGTTGTTGAGGTATATTTTGTATAATTACTCTTGTAAAAGCCAAAATCCATTGCTCTATAGAATTTATGATTGTTAACTTTAGAAACAAAAATGAAAAGAAAAGGTAGCAAGCTTCCAAAGAAAAGGCAGGCAAGCAACATTGCCTCCCAAATCAGCACCCAAAATATGATTTCAAGTGGAATGAGGTGCTCAGAAAAGAATTCCAACTTGTTGCAACAGCCAATCCCAGCACAGTTTCGGCGTTCCAGTGTCAAGAGAATGAGTGACTGCATCACCATTAATCCCTAGATTGGAGATACTGACCTCAGTGCCTTCGAACTCCAAAACTTGATTATGCCTTGATTCCTGCAAGTAGATCTGCACCCCTGATGCAGTTTTTCTTAAAAACAACTCTAATTTTCCTGCAAAAGTTGCTACACCCACATTACAGAAACGCAACACATGGCTATATCAACCTCAAAGGAACTTGTTTTCAGGGGTGGTGTGATCTTAAAATGTTGAACAATGGAAGATGTCAGTGTAGGAAACCATAAGCTGTGTTTGCTCGCCCTATGTACAGGTGATTGCAATCTGAGCACGGAAATGGAACCCATTACACTTTGCGTGAACAAACTCATTGCAATTTCGGTTGCATGACAACGAGCTGTGTTTTTTGAGTGGCTGGTGTGGGAGAGTCCTTTCAAAGATTACCCCCAATTTACAGCTGTGTTTTCAGAAGGTATGAGTGCAGCCCGAGACGGACAAGGTGTACTGAAAAGACATGGAAAAATTGGTCCCGAGCTATTTGAACATCACATGACTAGATCTTGCTCATTGTGATACAAAACTAGACAGTTGGCTTGGCACGATCATCTTGCGTTACGTCGTGGCATTGGTACACTTGGATTACCAGATCTAATTGTTGACAAAACTCACACCCATCGCCCTCCTGGCGCACATTCCATAGTGATAAGTTGTATCATTTGTTCAGAAACATCCATCTCTTCAACTTTGACGCAAGTAGCTTCTGGACTTAGCGATGGCTTATATCGATGGACGTGGCACATGAATATGTCAAAGGCGGGATCAAATGCGTTGGTAGCAGCTCAGTGAACTCCGTTTCAGGATTTGAGTCTGATTAAAACTCATCAGACTTAAAGCTAGATGAAGAGGCGAACGTATCAGCAATCTTTGTTGCCATGGATGCAAGAATCATTTCTGACAGCTTAGCTTTCTGGAGACATAGGTATCAAGAGGCACCCCATTCGTATCAGACCAGGTGTAAACAGAATATTGCAGAAGTTTTGAACACCTCAGTGCGAGTAGATTGATTACTGTGCCTTAGCTACCAGTCACCCTAGTGTGACGGCATTATTCGGAGAGGCGAGGCGAGGGCTTCGAGATGGTTGACACACTTTCCTTGTTTTGACGTAATTCTCTGCAGATTGAGATCGAGGTCTCGTTGACACTCCGACGCCGTGTGTCAGAATTCATTATGCACTCCTGATGATTTCATCTTACTGCACCAGGTAGCTGCTATGGTTGACCTGTTCTCCCGACTCAGTCCTCAACTTCAATGATGCTATCCAAGCATATCTAGACTTCAGACCTACACCACATAAAGTAGCAGCACTCGTAAAGCCGTCTCATACAGAGTGATGACCCCAAACGCCTCTCATAACTGTTGCTCACTAGCTTCCCGTCACGTCTATCCATTCACGCTACTCGAAATGCTCACAGTGTTGAAATTTTCACAAGCACGAACAGAATACAGTCGTCTATGTATGATACAATCCCTCATAACATACTGCCGAGCTCTTCACCCAACTTTCCTCTAATGATGACTGTGCTGAAGAGTCACAATAACATGCTGGACACTAAGAGGATGTGGGAAGTTTGGCTTCAGATACCTGAACCGCAAACAGTATCTCAAGGATGAGAATTTAAATCTCATCTGTCTATTGCCTCTTTGAAGAGCATTCCCAAGTAGGATTTCCGCTCAGTAATGACTACAGCACTCAACAAGTAGTCTCTCCTGATCGTAATCGACTCCATGAGTGATCTCGCCAGTCTGAATTCAACATCATTCCCTTATTTTGTAGCGTAGAATTGGGCCTTCGAGCTACGGCCGAGTAGTGAGATAAACAGTGTCTACATCCAGAACGCCTCCAATTGTCCTCTTTAGAGTTTGGTAAACTTCGCTACTCATTGGACTTAAGAAGTTGCAAACTTTCAAACACTGTCAGTGCATCCGAACATTTAAACTAAAGAGGAAAAGGTATCCTTCTGCCAAAAGTGGGCGAGTCATAATCTGCTTGGCCTGAAATTTGGCTAGAATTATTGGCAACGTCACCTTTTCGGTGTACTTGCAATATGCAAGGAGCCAGTGCCATTTTTCCATGGAGCTTGCAATGACATCCGCTACGTCCAGATAATGGACCTCGATTGGGTGCAACTGGGTAGGCTATCATGGAGACATAATTGTATTGCTGTCAGAGCTAGAAGTCTGCTGATCTTATGCTTGTGCACGAGTACATAGTAAAACCTAGCCAACCTCCTTGCCCGCACCGCCAGTTCAATGAATTGTGTGCTTTTAACTAGGTTGTGGTCACATTTCTCTGACAAGTGGCATATGCATAGAATCTGAAGCCACACAACCAATCTAAGTTTTTGGAATTGTTTGTCTCCTCCCCAAACAGCAGAGTCCACCAATGAATTCAAGTATGAAACATTGAATCAGATAAATTATCTAACAATTAGGGTGAAAAACAGACATTTGCATCATCACGTACAGATGAGTTTTGGCTCAGCAAGGCCCTACTACTTCCAAAATTACAAAGACCACAGAGTCTTAGTCAGAAAATATTCGGCGATGACGATGATGAGCACAGAAACAACATTCAGAGCAGAATCCCTCTGCTTGAATAGTTTTTCTCTCTTGTTGAATGTCTCATTAGCAGATACCAAAGATGTGCTACGCGCAAATTTTGATCTTGACACCGTCCTCCTCGTCTGCTGCGTGTGACTTTATTACTGCAACACAAACAGAACTGATGTTTTGGCTTTGTAACTCAGTTTCTAAGCTTTAGCTGTCACAACCGACTGCAAGATTTCCAGCATTGTTTTCAAACAATGACATGGCCAACGAGGTTGAAACGATCCGGGTGGATCTGGTTTGTGAGACGCATTGACGAAAGCGATGGCTCACAGCTAGCTCTCTTATTATGCACACACACTTGCGCTTGATAAAGATTCTCATCGCTCCAAGCTGTCCGGGCCCTCCTTCGAAGGAGCCATGGCCTTTGTCCTTACCATAGTCAATTATTTCAACAGCTGCCACGTCTGTTTGGTGGCTTACACACAACAACAGCCACGACTCATGCCAGCCTTGCCAGCTTGCAGCCCTATCACAGAACAATTTTCATTTTCGATCACATGAGCGTCGTGCATATATCCATCAAGTTGATGAGCTGCTGGAGCGAATTGAGTGCTCTGTCACCAAATGATTATGGTTGATTTCAGGTCTGTGTGTGAACTACACAGTTGCACCTCTCTACTGTTCAAAAGTGCAAACCCCCCCCCCCCCCCACCTCCCCGCTTAAAGGATTCATCGAGGTTTGGTTTTCTTCTGATCGATTGATTGAAGAGTAATGTAAGAAATTCGGGCGCACTTGAGTGGGTTCCGATTTCAATCACGGTATCACATCCTCCCGATGAACAGTGTCGATAATCTAGATCTTCAAACCGAAAACCCGTGTTAGAATTGCGGTCTGCATCATGAAGTTGTAAAAGGCGGTCAGTACACACGAAGATAATTGTTGATTACTGTTGGACGCGGCCATCACGGATCGCGCAAGTGACACTCGGCCAGTTCACTTTGATTGTGTGAATAACAAGCTTGCAAGGAGTAGATGTTGACATCGCTGTTCATGCTTTGGTTCCGTGAATTGAAGGTCAATGACGACTGTACTTGTCGATCGTTTCTAATCCAGAGCTACCACCTTACGCGATACGAAGGAAACTGATGACGACACATCGGACTTAAAGGAGAATAGACATCGAAACTAGAAAGATCGTCAGAATGATTACAATCAACTCACCAACCTTGTTCCTCGAACAGCCTGATTCACCGAGCTGGAATCTGACTGGCACAGCTCATCTCGAAGATTACGTGGGGCATTTTCCAAAATCACGTGTGTCCCAATGCGTACAAAGTAATGTATTCGTTTTTTTAAGTTCTTCTGATATAAAAAATAAATAAAAACAAAAACTCACATCGAAAAGGTAGTTTTATATGTATGTATTGAAACAACACTCATAAGACTCACGGTCATCTAAAAGTGAAAATGAGTACAGAGTAAAATGCCCACGATCACTTCATGCAGTTACACATACGCTTCGATATTATATATATTGATGTTTGAGAAGTCCTCTTCAATCCTCATTTGATTCGTATGCCTGCGATCAGTTTGTACGTGCGGCTAGATCGTTCAGAAAATCGCCCCAGCACCATGTCCAGAATGGTGGCTTGTCCCATGAATCGCCGAGCTCCTAGAATTGGACACGCAGTCTGGTTGTTTGCATCCTTAGCGGCATGTCTGTTGCTGACAACGCACTTCGGTATGCACTTCTAGACCAATCGATCAGCAACTCTGGTCAGTCTGCGAACAAAACTGTTTACAGCAGAAACGTTAACTTTCTTTCAGCACTTCTCACTTAATTTCACACTCTTTCCTCCATTTTCAAGGTTGTTTTCCACTGCCACTGCTGTCAAGGATGTACATATCCACTTGAACCATCTGCAGGACTCAAGTCAATGGTTTTATTTGATTTGTCACGCATGCAGGATGTGCTCAAGGTGCTCAAGGTCTGTTCGTTTTCGGAGACAGCTACACAGGTAATGTATCGTAGGATTCGAAACTTCAACCGCAATATTCAGTGGCAATCCTCAGCTACACGCCATAGCTTCACTGATTGTTATGCTATATATTGGGTAGGGGTATCCATTTTGGCGCTGGACAGTTTTATTCGGCTGCCATGCGCAAACATTGTTAAGGAGTTTGGATATGGATGCTGGCAGATACTGGAGAGAACTTGAAATACCCGTATGGGATGACATGGCCTGGAGATGGCGGAGCTCGCCGTTCATCAGATGGGCACAACGAGGTGGATTACATAGGTGCGCACTCACTGATCAATGTATCATTCTGAGCAATTCATTGCAGATATGAAGTGAACGATCTTCACTGAATCGGCGCTTGAATAATTGAGATTGATGGCCCACTGTTTTCACGGTCTTGTCAATTCTGCTGCAGCGGCGAAGCTTGGGGTACCTTCACCGACGCCGTGGGAGGATTTGCCTGGAAACGGATACCAAACCAACGGGGGTGTGAATTTCGGCGTGGGAGGAGCTGCAGTCACCTACGCTTACGGTTGGAAGCCCTTGGACAAGCAAGTCGACGAGTTCGAAGCGCTCGTGAAGGGCGGAACGTGGACGGGGGATCACTTGGCACAATCAGTGGCGCTCGTCTCCATTGGTGTGAACGATTACACCTACTACAATCAGTATGGTAATGGGGCCCAGGTAGGGTTTCCACTGCACAAAGTATTGTAACGGTCGATGGGAATTAAAGCACCGACACACGTTGATAGGAAACGTACCGTGTGTTGTGAATCGGTACGTAACCCTAATTTAATCTTGCAGGGTGTGAGCGCGTTTATCGATACAGTAGTTGACCAGATAGGAATCCAAATGCAACGCATCCACAACCTCGGGGTGGGAAGTCTAATGGTGGAGAATCTGGTACCCATGTCATGCATGCCATTCACCACGCTGTGGGTCAATGGCGAGACGGGTTGTGCAACAAACGACCTGCTTGACACAGAAACAAACCTGCATGACGCGAAGCTGCAATATAAAGTGAACGACCTGAACAATGCTGGAGCCAACATTTTGATGCTGGATCTCACGAAAGCGCTGAGTCACTTATTTGAAAACGGGCCATCCTATGGGTTTACGGAAGCTTACAAACGGTGTTGCACGGGCTCCTGCGGTGGTGGAGATGGCTACACGGTGTGCAACAATCCTGCAAATCACGTGATTTTTGATAGTATTCATCCTACCGAGGCGGCGTGGAAGGCGGTGACGGACCTTTACAGTTACACCACGGGGTTCACGAAGGGGGCCACTCTGAACACATGGTTTCGTCAGAACCAGATGATTAATTAGGGTTATGGTGTCGGAATCAGGCTTCCGAAGAGCAGGGACGTCGGAGAAGATGTAGAAAGACGATTAGCGTGGAGGCATCCTTAGCTCACGAAAGTGTATAAAGAATTCGAGCTCAAAACGAGCTGTAGATTGATTTTCGAATGTACTATATCAATTCATTAACCATGGTAATTGAGTCAGGTATTCTAAATTGATGGAAGCTTTTTCAACTATGGCGGTCACACTTTTGCAATGCGTTGAATGATCACTACATGTTCTTGCCATTTTACACAACGCAGGCCAAAAATCCCGTACCGTCTTATTGTACAGGCCATGCGATGTGATGATTGAGTTGATTAGGCCGCAAGGCAAGAGAGGGCAGCTAGGCCCACTCGGAGCCTAAATTCTGTGTCAGTGGGACCCCCATGGCGTGCCCCTTGTAATCGCTTATTAAGTGTGGATTGTGATAGCTTATTCATTGGGTAGGGTTCCTGCAAATGAGTTCAGTTTTCGCATCTTGGCAATGAATTCCTTGTTATTACAACTTTCAGATTAGGCCGTCACAACTGTTTGCAGATTTGGAGATTCTTGGCATGCATCTCGTAAAATCCTAATCAGATCGGTTAATCAACTTCAAGTTTCGGAACGAATGTTGAATGGTAGTTTACGATTTGACCTCTTTCTGGATAGCTACTATGAAGGGGAGCATGTAGCTGTGATTGAGAAAACTCGAGAGACTAAGACAATTGGGATCCATTCAAGGAAAGCATGTTAGTCTCCTGATTTGTAGCGTAAGTTAATTACGTGGTTTCGGAACGGTAATGAGACTCGGTCAACCTTTCTGCACTGCTGGCTGAGTTGTTTATCGATTTCGCCAACGTGTTACGTCTAGAGACGAATGGAGTCCATTACAATGACTTTTTAGGATTGATGCGCTTGATTTGACAGCGTTGGGGAAATTGGGCAGCGTGCACTTGAGTTGAAAGCTCGGATTGGAAGTCAATTTACTTGATTGCATGCGATTGAAGAGTGGTTGGAAAGGAAATCCGGAGATGGAGGTTGGAGGAGTGGGAGACGTCACTAGCAGTGCTGAGGAGCAGGAGAAGTGGTTGGCGGATGCCATCGCTCTCGTCCAGCATAATGCATTTTACATGCACCGTGCGCTGGTAACCTTATCCAACCCAAGACCTTCCTTGTGAGTTGTGGGTTTTTCATTATCTTGATCATACCAGTGGCTATTGTGAAATTTGCACAATTGCGGTGTGGATGTTTGTGAAGAGGTTCGGAGATTGTGGCCCGGTTTCGAGGTTTTTTGGGCATGTTGATAACTCCGTCTGCAATCCGCACAAGCATTGATTTACCGTAATAATGAATGATCTCTGCAACATACTTTATTGGTGACTACGATTCAGCCATTGCGAAAATCTATGACCGTGTCGAAAGCACCTATCAAAGCTACTGCGTTAGGGTTTGGTGTTGTTTATTCCATTAAGAACATGCAGATTTAAATCCCCTTAAATCAAGGGCATGTAGGAGTCAATATAAGAAGTATGTGGAATCTCAAAATGCTACCAGATGCAATACTTGTGTCATAGGTCATGCGCCTGCAGAAAACAAAGGAGAATAAGCAATTTTTATTATGTTTAACTGCAGGATAGCAATAATTTGCGAGAAGCTCTTAAGTATTCGGCTCAGATGTTGTCTGAGCTAAGGACGTCCAAGCTGTCACCACAAAAGTACTATGAGCTCTGTATCCACCTTTTACAACTTTCATGCTTGAACTAAAATCATATCTCGTGTTGGGAAACCTAGTCCCTTGTCCTAGGAAGGATGGATGCTCGTGGTGCAAATGAGATACATAGCGTAACCAGGGTGATCGGGTTAAGTTCTTATCCATGGAAAACCTTAATTAAAACTACAGATATGAGAATGTTTGTTGAACTGCAACGATTGGAAATCTTCTTCCAAGATGAAACCAAGAGAGGTCGCACACCTGCAGATTTATACGAGCTTGTCCAGCATGCTGGAAACATATTACCTCGTTTGTAAGTATGCTGATCATTTTTCAGGCGTAGGTTCGAAGCTACTGAGCACACAGATTGGTGAAGGACTGGGGAGTAGTTCATTGTTAGTGGAATGCATACTGATATTTTTATGTTACGAAGAGATTGGTGGATGCAGATCACTTTACGAGGTCATTTTTATCTCAGGATGTCTTTCATAATGTATTACATGTTACCGAAATGTTTTTTTCTGGGCTGTAGGTATTTACTCTGTACAGTGGGATCAGTGTACATAATGTCAAACGAAGCTCCAGCTAAGGATGTGTTGAAGGACCTTGTGGAAATGATTCGAGGAGTTCAGCATCCCATTCGGGGGCTGTTTCTACGTAACTATCTCACTCAAATAAGCCGTGACAAACTGCCGGACGCGGGTTCTCCATTTGAAGGGTTAGCCATTCTGCCTAAAACCTTAACATTTGATTCATGCAGTTCCACCAAATCGTCAAGTTACCTCAGAATTAGAGTGGATATTTTTCATGCCGCCTCAGTTGCTGTGTGCTACTTTCTGTTGTTAGGGTAAAGCCGGATGTCAGAGGCACCCGGTGGTCGCCATCTGTGCGAATTCCTTATTACTGTAACCAGCAACATTTAATTGCTTATTTCAATTATATTTTAATCAGTGTTGACCATCGTAGACGTAATTGTTGCCCTGCAGGGAAGGTGGGAATGTTATCGATGCTGTGGAGTTTGTGCTACAGAACTTCACGGAGATGAACAAGTTGTGGGTGCGGATGCAGCATCAGGTTAGCATAATTGATACACATGTGTACGATGCGATGAGATGAAATTTCACTATTCAATAAGCTTGGACTCGTTGCTGAAAATTCTAGTTGGGAACGTTCTCCAATTTTTTCTAAGCTCGTTTCCTAATGGGATTGCATTCTTTGTCCCACCAAGGGTCCCGCTCGGGAGAAGGAGAAGCGGGAAAAGGAACGAAGTGAACTTCGTGATTTGGTTAGTGTTACAAACATAATCTGTTACCACTAGAAAAACTCATTGATGTCCTCAGCACGATGCATTTCAAAACTGTGAGTGGTGAAGCTTTTTCATGGTGTCTAGGAGAGTCCGCTCTGTTGCCTTTTCAAGTTTCATACACTTCCTTCTTTGAAGTTTCTTTAATGGGTACTCAATTTTCTAGCATCTGCTTTTTAATTCGCCATTGTACTTAAGAAAGCTATCCATCTTTCTAGCCAGTCAAAAATAAATGAGAAACAGCTTGTTAAGACTGCAGTACCCTACTGGTTCATTTCTCTGATTTTGGACAATAGGATCTTATTTGACCTCAATATGTATTTAGCTGTCAACAGGTGGGAAAAAATCTGCATGTGCTTAGTCAATTAGAAGGCGTGGACTTGGAAATGTATAAGGATGTGGTCCTTCCTCGAGTGCTTGAGCAGGTGAGGAAGTCGAGGTAATACCTGGTGAATTGTGTTTAAATTTGAGGATGCCGCTTTAGTGCTGCGATGAACACTTCGTTTTTCAAAGGTGGACTTTGCATGAAATTGAATTCCGTTGGAGTAGTAAGCTTTTATCGCCTTCACACCATACATTTAGTTCTAGGCCCCAAGACTTACAAGTTCAGTTCCTGATTATAGTGAAACCCTCTTTTTTAATGAGCTCGGTTAAAATAGTGTCACTCATTCATATTCACGTGTGGAGTTGTTGTGGACATGTATGGTGATCA
Source organism: Physcomitrellopsis africana (assembly GCA_036785485.1). Lineage (NCBI taxonomy): Eukaryota > Viridiplantae > Streptophyta > Bryopsida > Funariales > Funariaceae > Physcomitrellopsis > Physcomitrellopsis africana. The sequence continues at coordinate 61,713 of JAWRVF010000789.1, forward strand.
TATTGTATCCAGTGTGGCCGTAGAAACGGAGTGTTAACACTCCGCACCTTTTCAGTTTGCATATTACATCGTTGAGATGTTCAGCTAACACTGCGTATTCTTTGGCTCTTTGGTCCAGATTGTCAACTGCAAGGATGAGATAGCCCAGTTTTATTTGATGGACTGTGTCATCCAAGTATTTCCAGATGACTTTCATCTGGAAACTTTGGAGATTCTACTCAGCGCTTGCCCACAATTGCAGGTGTTGAATCTTCATTCCTAGTTTTTTGCACGTCTATTGGACTAATTGATTTTCCCTCTCATGGCACTGAAAGCCTTATGTGTAATTCGGATGCAGCCAGCAGTGGATGTAAAGACTGTAATGTCACAGCTGATGGAGCGCCTATCCAAGTATGCAGGTGCTTCACCTGAGGTATGGAAAATATTCAGTTAATCCTGGGCAAGCATTCTATTTCTAGGTCATGCTGGGTGCTTCTTTGCAGTAACACTAGAGCCCATGCATTTCATTTGAAGCAGCAAAACTTACATCGTATATATATATATATATATATATATATATATATCTACACACACACACACATCAGTGAGGGACTTATTTCTGAATAAATTCACGTCCTTGCCGAACTCCCAACCTGACTCTGTTACTCGCTGAGGACAATCCCAACGTGTTTACATTTACAGCAGCAAATTTATCGAAATGTTTGTATTTCTAGAGCACTGAAGTAGAATAAATTGGTCATGTACATTTATACGGTATGCAGGTCCTACCAGACTTTCATAAGGTGGAAGCGTTTTCAAAATTTAGCCAAGCTGTTATGGAGGTAAGCACTCAAATTTTGAATCTAAAGAAGAGTATCAGCATGTATTTATGAGTTTGTTATGTGATTCCTTTGTTTTATCAATCACCTTTGACCTCAAAGCTAGTGGAACTGGGAATGTTGCAGGTTGTAGAAGCACAGCCTGATATGCCATTGGCTAGCACTATCAGTCTTTACGTGGCACTTCTTGCTTTCGTTTTAAGTGTGCACAGTGACCAGCTTGAATACGTCGATCAAGTTTTGGTAAGTTCATCGCAATCTTCCTACATTCAACTTCTATTGTTCCAATTAGGTTTTGGATGTTCTCGTCTTAGAAAGGGGAATAGATAGAGATGACGTATTGTAGATGCTTCTTAGTTATTGTGCGAGTTATGAGTGATTGGAAATATCTCTTCTGTTTAAAAGCAAACATTTGTAAGTAATATCATCTGAATTTTTATTCTGGTTTATTGAGTTTCTGGCAGTATATGGTTCTAATAACCCTTCAAGAACCTCAAATTACTGGAGTCGTTTCAATTTTCTTTGCAGTTAATGTGGTTACAAAGTCGATCTGCTTATGCGAGTCACTTGTTTTCTAAACGTCATATCCATGCCTGAAAGCATGGTAATGTTTGAACTTATAGTAAATCCTATCGAATTGCAACATATTCATATGCTGGCTTCTGGTAAAGCGCTTCAACAGTCGCAAGTTCACCTGCTTGTTCTATTGTAGCTTAGGCTGTGGATTTGATTGGAGGGACCCCCTGAAGTTTTTTGGTTGGACCATCTTGCAGGGATTATGTGCTAAGAGATTGGAGGGAAAGGGACGTATAAAAGATGCGAAGGCAACAAAGCAGCTTGTGTTGCTCTTAACTGGACCATTAGAAAAGTACAAGGATGTGGTAGTGATTTTGAAGTTGAGCAACTATGCTCATGTGATGGGGCATCTGGATCATGACACTAACAAAAGTATGGCGGTGGTACTTATCCAATCTGTGCTGTCCAACTACATTCAGATCGGAGAGCCTGATAAGGTGCACTTCTCACGGAATACTTTGGATTTTGTTCCAGTGATGCTTTTTGGACTTCCTCAGTATGCGAGTTTAGGATGTACATTAAGAACATGCAATATAAAACCTAACTTCTTGCAATCCTTGGGTATGAATCTTAAGCATTAACAAATGTTGGAGATGCTTCTGTCAATGGTTGTAAAATAATCTGAATGGATGGCTGTTGTTAGGTCGATGCATTGTTGGATCTTTTGAAGGAGCTTACCCAGGATATCGGCAATGCACCAGCGAAGGCACCACCCAAGTACAACGTAAGCTTGCAAGTTGCTTCATCGTGCTCGATGTATTATAATGGTAGAATTGTGTTTGTGATGTTATAACATGCTCTTTAGCTTTTATACTTAAATGTTTGAACTCGGAAAAATTGGCCTTACTGTAGGCTTAGTGACAGGAGTGCATCAGAGCTAGTATTGTGTTCTTAGTAAGATTTTGTGTTGATTTTTATGTGTAATCGAGGTCTGTATTATTCTGAAGTAAAACTGTATGCATGAATTTCGTTTCCAGTGGCAGCAGGCAGATGATGAAGATTTCAAAGAAGAGCAGAATTTAATGGCCAGGCTAGTGCATATGCTGAGGAATGATGACTTGGAGGTTATGTTCCAGGTACGTCCTTTCAGACGTTTACCATCATCTTATTTTGTGTCGGGAAACTCATGCTAAAATTGATGTGTGCGAGGTTTTAACCTTCTTAAGTTTTGCAGTAGAAATCGTAAGTGCCTGGTCTCATGTACCACATGCAGAGCTTCGCAAGAGCTTTGTGTGGGAAACTTCGTCAAAAGATATTCTTCATAAAGTTTCATTATCGTCCATAGTTGCTGCATCAACTTAGGATTCCCGTAAAAGATGACAATTCGTTCCTAACCCGTCTTTCACTGAGCACATGAATCATCGCGAATAGATGGCTTGCACTCTTATTAGATTCTTACTGAGTGATTCAAGTACATGTGCATCTATTTTACTATGAATCACAGTTCTGGTCGTATGTTGCAGATTTTAGTAGTCGCACGTAAACATTTTGGTGAGGGAGGTCCACGTCGGATGCAATACACTCTTCCGCCTCTTGTGTTTTCTACTCTTAAGGTGGTACTTTGAGCCTGTTCTTACGCCGAACTTGTGGTGGTGTACATGTAACTCGCGCTTTGATTACATTTATATTTGAGCTCTTACCATGGAACAGAGTTGTTCGTATCTTGATGTCTTTTACATGCTTCTATAAATGACTAGAAATTTTCTTGAAATCCATCTCATCGGGTTGGTGTTGTCGAACGCAGTATGTGCACGCCTTGCAGCAAAAGGAATTAGAAGAGGGCTTTAGTGACAGGGCTGGTTCTCCTGCCATGAGGAAAGCTTTTCAGTTTTTACATCATGTAAGTATCTTGAAACATATTTCAGTGTGACATATTTCAGTTTTTTCAGTGTGACATATTTCTCAATTAGTATTCTGGTATATTTGATTGATTCGCGCCATTAGCCAGCTATATGAACACGATTGTTTCACCGCCTAAATTCACATTAAAGCATTCAGAACTTATTTTAAGTTTTAAACATCGTGTTGGTCTTGCTGTTCGATTAATATTTGAATTTGATGTATACAATATCTGTTCTTAGTTGTTGTAGTCAGGAAGCTGAGAGTAGTGCATTCATTTCGGCTTGTCCGCAGACAGTGGAGGCTCTTGCCATGATTCCTGCAGCTGAGCTAGCTTTGAGACTGTACCTACAATGCGCGGAGGTATGACTTTAACCTTTCTTGGCTTGAATGATAGTTCGCTTTCAATTACTCTACACTCAGATTTGTTAAATTAGATCTACAATCGCGTCATTTTAGTTCTCTGGTAGTGGGAAATCTTTTTGAAGACTTGGTAGATGACTTTTTGGTTGTTTATGCTCTCATGTACCGGATTGTGGGTTGCTGCATAAGAAAAGGGCACTCTCGTAAATAGTACAATGGTACTGCTTCACATTCTGTTGTTCTACTCATTGCAATTTGCTCTGCTGCAGGCTGCTGGTAACTGTGGCTTGGAGCCCGTCGCTTACGAGTTTTTCACCCAGGCGTTCTTGTTGTACGAAGAAGAGATAGCTGTAAGTGACTAAACATACTTTTTTTGTGTGTTTATGACGGTCCTTGAACTTCAAGATATTAGATGTTCATTATGATTGCATTTCTGTTTGATACATGTGTTAAGTCAAAGAAAGCAGAACTTATTTTGTCAAATTTATTTAAAGAAATTACGCGACTAGATATTGTGCTTCAATGCGTACTCCCGTGGAAATCATGCACATTAGGAATGTAGTCCAAAAAGCATATGAAAGATTTTAAGATTGAATGTCGTTGCAGGCAGTATGGTTTTTACTTAAAAGATCCCTAGTAACTTTCATGAAAAAGATATAGTTTTTATATTTCTGGCTAGTTGACGAAATCTTATGGGATGAACACTTCAGGATTCAAAAGCACAAGTTACTGCTCTCCATCTCATAATTGGGACGTTGCAAAGGACACGGGTTTTTGGTGTTGAGAACAGAGATACTTTGACCCACAAGGCCACAGGGGTAAGTTTTCAACTCAGAGTAATGAATAAGGGTTGCCATTCTTTCATAATGTGCTGCCTGAAACTACAATCGAGATACTAAGTAGCGGTTTTCTTCATCTCTAGGTCAGAGTATGTAGATTTCATGGTTGATTCTTTGTTTCTCTTTTACCATCAGAGTGGCATTCCTGTTGATAAATCACTATTAGAGAAAAAAACAAAGAACTTGTTATTTTGTCCGTGTACTTCGTGCATACATCATTCTATATTTTCGTGTCTGTAGTGACCATCAAAATCAATTCCCCTGCTCAAAACCTGTGCTTTGATGGCCGATTTGGTGACATTATACTCGAATATATAAGCAGAGATTGATGGGGGAGGTTGATTGTCACAGTATTCGGCTAAGCTACTCAAGAAGCCCGACCAATGCAGAGCTGTGGTCGCCTGTTCGCATTTATTTTGGGTTGAAGGTCAAAGTGGTGTAAGAGATGGCGAAAGGTAATTATCACCTTTCACCCTCACATGTGATGGGAAAGTTTTCATGTACGCACGACTGATTCACTAGTAACTGCCTTAAAAGGTGAAAGGCCGTGTAGGATTAACTATTTAAGTTTATCGCGTATGATTTGTGCAGAGTGCTTCTATGCTTGAAACGTGCATTGAGAATTGCTAATGCGGTTCAGCAAATGACTGGTGCCACAAGGGGTACCAGTGGTCCGATGACTCTCTTTGTTGAGATTCTTAACACGTACGTTCTGAACGCACTTGCGAAGAAATATCCTTTCACTGCAGTAGGTTTACGCTTTGACTGTAGCTTTATATCCAGTCATCGATGTTATGGACTTTACTGAACTTTCCTTGGTGTGTTTCCCAAAGCTCTGAAGTTCTGCAGCATGTGATGGGATCTGCGTCTGACGTGGTGTCGCTTGAGGGATTGTGGCAAACAGGTATCTTTACTACTTCGACAGAGCAATACCTCAAATTACAGCGACTGTTATTCAGGGGCTGGTAGAACTTATTATCACGGAAACACAAAGCGAGGGGTCTGTCCATGAAGCACAAGTGGATTCGTATTTAGCGAACACCTTGAGATACATCCAGTACCAAAAACAGAAAGGTGACTACACCGCCGACAGGTATTCGGCAATTCAAATGATTAATTAGCTGGCGATATAGTTTTGTGAGCCTTTCAATTTAATTTCTTCCTTAGCAACATCTACACCTTGGAAGCACCACATCTCGATTGGCACTTACTAGGCATAGGCATTACGTACTACACCCTATAAATTTTATTGGCCACATTTCCACCAATTCTTCCCTAGTTTTACTCCGAGATAGACAGCCATGTCGTTTGTTTTTCTTTTGCTGTACATGTGAATTTGGAGGGTTTTAAGGTGTCAAGCAGGAATTATCTGAAGAACTTAATTTCTCTTCTGCTTGGAAAGTAAAGTTATCAACGTATTTAATAACTGTTCAAACTAAAAGAAAACAGTAGGATATTTGCATTGATCTATGATGGCTACAGAAGGCTGTGATGTCATTTTTTTCCTGACATCTCTCAAGATGAGCATTGTCCTTAGTAAACCATGAATGTCAGTGTTCCGAAATGGAACTTGGAACAAGTAATGTATGAATATTGTTCTATTTGGGCTCGAGTGCACTTCATTTTCAGTAAGTTTTGACAAATAAATAAATAAATACAGGTGGATTTCAGATAAAATCAACCGCTATTTCACAAAACAAAATAATATGGTGGAGTTGTGGCTTGAATCTCAAGTTACTGCTAGATCTGAAGCTGAAAACCGATTTGAGTAGATTCATGAATGATATGCACCGTTTACCGTCTTTTAGTAAAAATTATGTATGAGGTTCAGTTCATGAGAGCAGAAAGATGAGGTGAGTAATCACCAAAAGCTAGGCGAAACTCTTCGAAGTTAAGACATTGAACCAAAGGAGTCCCAATAAACTTTAGTCCTCCACTGTCAAGCAACCAAGATGGCATCAAAAACTTCAAACTCCCAACCTCCATAATGCCAACCGGGGTTCCTCGCACAACCAGGACCATGACTGACGCGTCCCCTCTTCTTCATGATTTTTTTCAGCTGGGTGCCGCTCCCCCTGCGTCCATCTGGAGCTCATCCAAGACAGCAACAGGGAATAAAACAAACAGTTTCGTCAGCAGCAGCGTTTGGCTGTGCGTCAACATAGGTCCGAGGCACTTCTTATGTCTTTGTGGATTCCAGATCAAGCATTTAGGTAGCCATCTACATTTGCTGTGAAAGTGGATTGTAAGTTGTGCATCGGGACTCGTGTGGATTGTTTATGTGTTTTGGCTTCCATGCTTTGCTCGCTAAATGATAAGTTGGAATATCCAGAATCCGGTTTTGAGTAGTCGCGAAATGTTTTTTAACTTAAAATTGATAAATGCTTCAACGTCTCCTTCAAGGTTGATCAAAGTCCTGAGTGATGGAACTCCCCTACAAATTAGACTTGGAATGAAGATTTGTGAAAAAGTTCAAAGTGTGGGTTTCGGAAGTTGGCAATGAAGAATTTCTGGATTGATATCATAAATTGAAGCCATATCCAACTATCAATGCAATAAAAAAAAAATTAAATTAAATCTATTGATAAGATTTTAGCGAAATTCTAAAAAATCATATCTACTATTAAAATGAAATTGATTTGGATTTTATTGATAAAAATTCACTTTCTTATGACGTGGTATTGAACACCAGTATACTTGCTTCTAGAATGGTATATTGAATTGTTTGTTTAAGCCATGGTACCTTAGTTGTCAAAATTATAATAGTAGGGTTGATTAGTAAGATTCCTCATTCTTCCAATAACTTTCCAAGCCATAAATTTTCAGGTATTTACTAATTCATTGAAGTGGGCAGTAACATACAATTGTGAAAAGTAAAGTAAAAATAAAATAAAATCATTACAGTTTGAAGTTTAGAGTTTAAAGTTGTACATTGGTATCAATACTTATACTTGATTTGTAGATCAATCAGCCAGTCTACAAGTTACTATTATCTACATAAATTATTACGTTTTACCCATATGAATATGTACATATCTATCTATATAAAGTTAAGGTCCATTTCATTCATTCATCTTATTTATTCTTCATAACACATGGACATGTAGTGGTACAACCATAGTAACAAATTAAAGAAATAAAGAAAATAAGAATTGTATGTGATCCCCTCCTAGAGTTTTGGAGAGGGATAGCCACGAGATTTGGATAATCGAATCCCTTGAGTGAGCCCAAGCAGCCAGTTTTAGGATTTCAAGATTTTGTCCCATGAGCTGGAAGATGTCGCATGGAATCCGCATTCCGGAAGGTGGGTCAGTCGCAAGCGGATTGCACGAGGCGCAACTGCATTTGCTTCCATGGCTGAGAGATCCCTCAAGGCTTCTTCCCAAACTTGGCTTGGTCCTGAGTGCATCTACAAAACATCCAGTTCAGCAGTACTGGTCTCGTTATCTCCGTTCGGATCTGTATATCCCTTGAGGTTCTCCCTGAAAGAGCAGCTTCAACTTCAGCTCCTCTTGCATGCCCGATACGAGTCGATGGCGCCGGTCCACATCTCACTGCGTTGCATCATTCGTGGGAGCTCAAGCCACGGGCGAATACCATCACAATGCATACACTACTCGCAGCCTTGCTGTGCCTTTTATTACCTTCATTAGTTTTCATTGTCCAGGCGAAGGAGAAAAGCAAGACTCCAGCCCAGTACCTAGAGTCCGGGGCTCCGATTGTGATCCTCACAAACGCGTCGTTGCCCGTGGACATTCGTTGCCAGCAGCCGGAAGGAGGAAGTGAAGTGGCCGCAAGCTTTAGAACCCCCCGAAGCACATTGAAGCCCTTCGAGCATTGGAGCATCAATTTCGCACCCACCTCGGAAGATCCGCTCTACTGCACATTCCGGAGTTCCTTGCGCAAATGGAACTGCGACGAGCGATGGCTGATCAAGGACGCATGCCTCTGGGAGAAGTCGCGCTCTATCATGCCGGGAATCAAACCGGTGGCGAATTCTCCTTGCCCTCGCTGCGACTCTCGCAACAGCATTGGGAAACCTATCTGTGTCTGGACAATACAAGACGATGGGATCTACGTACAGCAGTGGGATCCTGAGAAGTTAAAGGACATATTGGTGTTGAAATACCCATGGCGAGAAGACAACCCAATGTTCTACGTCCCAACGACCCCCTCCAGGTTCTCCGTGACCAACTATCTGAAGCATACAGTGAAGATTCAGTGTGATGTAGTGAGTGAAACTTATTATTTGCAGGGGGTCGACGAGTGCGGCCAAAAGCCAAGATGGGAGTACGAAATTGACCCGGTGGTGGACGTGGATTCCACATATTTCACGTGGACGTGTAGTTTTGAGGTTTTGGGCACCGAGCTGCGGCGGGGAGGTGTTCAGATATGGAGTCCACAGCCGGAGGTGAACAATTGGGTCCGCTCACCGGATTGTATCGACTGTGCTTGGAGGCTTGATAAGCAAGGCCTGTGGCTTGATGACAGATCCTGTTATACCGACAAGCCGGAGTGGGTTATGGAGCATGGATGGGATTCTATTCTTAACAGTACCGACAATGATGACCTAGATTGGGATCCTTACTGTTATTCTATGAAAAGATTTTCGCATGTACAGCAGATGTAAAGTAGTCCCGACAAACCATAGCGAGTTATAATCATCATAAAGATTTCCGGATCAGTCTCCTTGTGATTTGCTTTGTCGGCAGATAAAGCTCTCAAGACTAAACTAAGACGGTACATGAGTAACTTCAGATCACACTTGCGAAACAGATTCACGTTCTTGTGCATGGTGCTAATGTTCTCCCTACGCACTGCAAGGATCAAGGGGCAGGTTGCATACCATTACTTTCAATGTAAGAATTAAAATGGGATGATTGAAGTAATAAGAGTCAATTTAATTCTATTTACATACAACCACAAAGAAAGTTCCTGATCGAGAATGAGAATGTAGAAAGGCAATTGCCGCAAAACACAGCATACATAGCACATTACAGAAAAAACAATTTGATTCTAAACGCTGCAAGCAGGAAATCATCAGATATCCACCCGCGCGGCTCGACTCATTGTGAGCTCAAAGCTCTTGCACTCAATATACCTATCTCTGTCCACTTACTCACCTACTTGTCTCAACCCCCCTAGCCCTAACACCTATGAAGAGACATGAAACTCGTTCAACACGGAAAGCTTACCCTAATCATGAGCAGGAGCGGCGCTAAATGTCCTCATTTGTAAAGAGTAATAGCTTAACCTAACATATCAACCAATGTATGAGCCGTTGTAATGATCAAGTCTCACCCAAACGAGCATTTCACACCAGCCCCAAGTCCCCGAATCTGGACTTTTTCGCAGCGTTCATCCTTCCAGTGCCCTCAACGGAGTTTCTGAATAATGCAAGATTACGTCTATAAAAGTAAAGCATCCAAAACTTTGTGAAGAAAGTAGAAGGAAGTTATTGTCCGCTCCTTCAATTCAATCAACATGCACAGCCTCCTGCTTTACCCTCCGCCTGTGGGTTTGTTGTTGGCTTGAGATTGACATCAACAAGATCATCCTTGTGAGATGACAAAGCCTCCATCCCAGGTAATGCTGCAGCAATTTTTCGAAACAGTGCCTGCACGATATAGTATTAGATGAGCTGTATGGTAGAGTTACACTATTCTTGTCAATGAGCGCTAAGAAAAACTGACAAGTACCAAAACGTATGCAAGTGCGTCCTCTAAACACCAATTGCTATGAAGTAACCAGAAAAACGTCACTCTAATAAACCAGAATGGATGCACCCTCAAGGGCCGAACCTTGATGTTGAAGCCAGCTTTTGAACTGGTCTCAATAAACATGACCCCAAATTCCTTAGCTTTGGCGTCACCTTCTTCAATTGATACTTGACTAAAAAAATCATCAAAAAAAAAAATTAGCAATAAACCTCCTTGCAAGGCACGATACCACTATCCATTACAGAGAAATGAACCGCACATACGAATGATCACAAGACCAAAAGAATCACTAACTACTCCTGAGAAATAGAAACAGCATCAGATTCTCACCGTTTATCGACAAGATCAGTCTTATTGCCAACAAGCATTATGATAACATCACTTCCACGCTCGGTTCGGACTTCTTCAACCCATCGAGCTGTGTTCAGAAACGACTGCCGATCTGTCCAAGGCATTTTGTATCAGCAACAATGCCATCTGCTGAGTAATGCTTCAGAGTTGATATACCATGCAAACCCACGGTATAAACCCCTCACTCCCTTTTCTCTTGCTATGTCAGTGCAACTAACAATACGCGAATACAGAGACCACAGCACAGCTCAGTGAAGAACGAAATTTCTTACAAAGCCTTATATATGTACTTACTCGAAACATCGTAAACAACTACTGCCACGGACGAGTCTCGAATGTAGCTGGGAATTAAACTCCTGAACCTCTCTTGTCCAGCTGTGTCCCTGAATTTCATAATAATCCCATTTTCTGATGAAATACAGTGCGCCATTCCACAAGACAATGTCATGTGCAAAAGAGATAACCATCATCACAAGGAGTACTGTAACAGCTTTCATAGAGCGAAAAACGGAAGTACACCCAAACCCACAAGTGCAGAACATTACTGTTTATATGAGCAAGTAACTAAACCCAGTCTGAACGTACTTACCAGAGCTGTAGTCGCACGGTGCGATCCTCAAGGTACATGGTCTTGGAGAGAAAGTCAATTCCAATAGTTGCCTGCCGAATCGAATGAAATATAAACAGTTCATTAAGAACAAATATGATGCATAAAGGACTCAAAACTGCTAATCAGTCTTTTCTAGATTCGTTGAAAAACTAGCCAATGAAACCTCACAGAGCTTGCAGCAAAGTCACATTTGCACAGAGGAGAAAATTATTAAAATTAATTCACCTGGTACGTGTTGTCGAACTTGTCATACATAAATCGCGTGATAATACTTGTTTTTCCTGGAAAACTCCATGACTTCTGGATCAGTTCTCGAAGTATATTTGGACGTTGTGGAAAAAGAAAAAATGTGGTGTTTACAGTTTTTGAAGAAAATCATCTCAGCGAAAAAAAATCAAACTTACCCACTGATTGATCCCCCAAAAACACTAGCTTATACTTGGCAAGTGGCGACACTGTGGTGGTTTGCCCCATACCCATGGTACCCATCCTGCCTATCCAGCTATGTCAGATCCCTTCTTGTGCCTCAAACCGGTCTCCTTGCTTCAAACCTTGCAATTTCCTGCTTCCCAATTCTACAAATTTATATTCCTAGCTTCTCTCCGCCACATTCTCAAACTAGAATTCGTGCTTCACACCAAATCTGTCACCCAAGTTTTGATTGCCGAGACCCTGTCGCTTACGGTTGAGACTATTTAGAAATCCTTCAAGCCACTCAGTTTCCCCCCCTCCGTTCTCCCATAAGTACCATAACCCCTCGGGACACGATCCGCGGTTTCAACACAAAACACGAGACTAGACCAAATCGAGCAGCTGCAGAACCCAACTTCAAAAAAAGTAAATAAACCTTTGCCAAAAATCCCGCGATCGGTCAACTTAACAACCACCGTGATCGTCAAACCACTGCAAACCAAAATGCGCGAGGATCAAACCCGGAAACTAAAACCAACCCAACCCCGCTAGGGTTGAAACCTTGGGAACTAACACCACCGAGCAGAAGATGCTACGAAGAACATGGATGAGCTTAAACTTGGTACAGCCACTGTGTGATTCTGGAATTGAAATAAAACTGTCAATAAAAAGCTCCCAATCATTCGATCTCGAAGCCCGACATGCACACAGCAACGGCAATCGCCAGGGATCTCGACCTTCCTCATTCAATTCTGAATCTTCCGGTAAAAGCCCACAAACTTCGTCGAATGGCAGACGAGAAGTCGCACACCCTGCTTCCGGGTATCTCTATGCAGGTATCTCCATGGTATCAACAGGATAGATAGTCATAGTATGTGCCGCATATCAGGACCCTCGACGTGGGCTTCCGGTGTGAGCTCTACACCAGTGTGAACGCGGGTATAGACCCAATTCTGCGGCTGCATTGAACGGGTGATTGTGTGGTCATCGATGACAGTTGTACCACGCTTTGCGGTGCCTGATTAGTGGCAGGGTGAAGCTCTTCGGCGTGGTCTCGCCCTCTAGTGTGAAAAGGTTTTCTTTTGACATGCTTCTAACCACCTGTGGCTTTTAGAGCTAGTCACTAAATACACTTGTGTTATTGTTCTACTTTAGGCGCCCTCATGTCACTAAAAGGTAATCTTAACATGATATTTCGATAACTATGAAATAGTATAAAAACCTACTGAATTTTATTTTTCAATATTTGGTAACAATTGAATACTTAAATAATTAAACAAATAAGTAAGAATTATAATCTTTTCAATTACAAAATATAATGATTTAAAATAATTTTTTAATTAAATAAATAGATAACATGTAATATATATATATAGGGACAAAAATCTATCTCTAAGAAGATAAATTGAAGATATAAACAAGTCTCCATTAACCAAGGACTCTATAAACTTTGCATTAAGTTCCACTTTAAATGAAGCTCTTATGGTATTATATTTGAGATTCTATACAAGTTTTGTAGATTTTTCATGCATAGAGAGGAAGTTTTTTGTGGACATGTTTCTAAAGAAATAAATAAATAAATAATTATATTGTATATTTTCTCTAGTAATATTCTTAGATTATATTTAAATTAGTGGTAGATCTAGATTTGTTACAACATAGAAGTAAACTTGTTATGGTACTTTGAATATAATAATCTTCAAGAAATTTAAATATAATTTATCATGCACTTTCTATAACATCAAAAAAATTACTTCTTTTAATAATCTTTTTGTTGAATCTAAAATCCAATATATTGATGGTTTGATTACAAGACTAATAAAAAAATAAAGATCAACATTAAGAAGTTTGTAACAATTATCTATTTATTTCTAAAATTTATAGTTATCTATATATTATATTATTAAGAGTTTATCATTGAATATAAAGATTTCAGTTTGATTATTGGATTTTCAAACATGTTATAAGAGTTATAAGAATAGAGTATATTTCTACAAGGTAAAATTTTAAGAAATTGTGGCTTCAATCAAATAATATTAAAATTAGTGTAGAACTTGATAAAGCATGCTTATACAACTTTTTCATGGTTTGTATTACAAATATTACTCAAATATTTAATTCATATATTTAGTCCATCCATCAATTTGAAGAAGAAAATTTAAAAACAACTTGATATTTACTTTCAATATTTTAAAGGACATCCTCTAAAACTTTAATATAAATTAGAATTTTTTAATAAATATTATATCAATTAGAAGTCTATAATATTAATAGATAATATTTTTTAAATAGTTTTTTTTATCAACATTGGCTTTTCTACAAGGTACAAAATATGTCATTTTAATTAAATAATCTACCATAATAAAAATATAACAACAAAAAATCTAAGATTAAAAGATTTATAAGTAGAATAAAGATGCTCATGTAATATCATAAAGTTTTAAAATAGGTCTTTATCATAGATCATATTTTATATAGTTTAGATTTTTTAAAGCCAATTTTTGTAGATTAGAGTTTTTATTAGATATAATTTTATCACAAATAAAAATAAATGATAAACTTACTTTTTTATAAAAATTTTTTTTAAAATTAATATTTATTATAAAAAATAAAATAAAGAAGCCCTTGCTACTATAGATTTATTTTAAAAATAAAATTATTATTTATAGGGGAAATTTTAATCTAATTATAATATATACTAATCACTTAAATCTTAAGTTATATCATTAAGTATATATTAATCTTAAGTATTTCATATCAACATATATCTTGAATTTTCACTAAGTGTGTTAAAACATATTATTATTATAATTTGCTATTAAAAAAAAAAAAAAAAAAAAAAAAAAAAAAAAAAAACTTAAAAGAATATTTTTATAAAAATTTAAAAGTATTTTTAAAATTTTTAAATTATTAAATATCATATATAATTATTATAGTTATTTAATTTATAAAAATTTCTATCTTCTTAAAATCTAAATATCTATTTTGTTTTAGAACTTACGTATAATTAATTGGATAAGATGTCTTAATATCAAAGATAAAGAAAAATGATTCTTAATTGTTGATTTGTTTAATCCATAATAATATACACACATTTACAAGAAGTTATTTTTTTCTTCATATAATATAATGGTGCAATTAAAAAATATTTTGAATGCTAAATATAATTTATTATAATTTTATATGTCAAAATATTTGTTAAAAGAAGTGAGTTTGTTTTGCAATAAGTTGTAAATTGGTTCAAATAATGGTTGAGTTTTTTTTTGAAGGTCAATTATGCAATCATAAGAATAATACTTAGACAAATATATCTTAATACTTTTTATATATTGAAAGTTTTTCCTAGAACTGCTACTTAAATAAGATTAAGTATTGTATAAATGACAAATAAATCTCCTTCAATATCTTGTATAAATGTTATTTTTCCAATAAATAATGAATTAACTTTTTTAGATTGAAAATATAATTTTTATTGTAATCATTTTTATTAAGAGGAAGTTGAAGATTATAAAATATCTAATTTAATTAAAGATTATTTATTCAAATCAAAATTAGTCTAAAATATTAAGATTTTTTATTAATTTGATAATATTAAATATTATTAAACTAAATTAATAATAATATTAATATCTAATATCATCAAATAAAACTTATATATATATATTTTATTTTTTTTTTATTTTTTATTTTTTATTTTTTATTTTTTATTTTTTTTTTTTATTTTTTTTTTTTTGAAATCTCTACAAATATACCCTCTTTTATTATATGGACACCTCCCACATATACACTCCCACAATTTACAATTAGTTTTGATTCTATATGAGATTTTAACCTTGGGGGTATACATCTAGCAATTTCTTTTTTTTTTAAAAAATCAAGATATTGCCATATATTAGAATTGTTTGATTTTTTTAATTAAGATATTATAAAATCTATATGTAGTTCCTAAGTTCCACTTCTTTATTTGATATTATAATTTTTTTCAAATAAATTAATCAATATATATATATAAATATATACATAAAAAGATGATAATATGTTAAAGATTCAATTAGATATTATATTACGGATATAAGATTCATTCCAATAACTATCTAATTAATATAGATAAATAGAAGTAGATAAAATAAGTTAATTTGATAATATCTTAGAAATAAGCTTTCTAGAAGCTTTATAGATGTGAAATCACCTTTATACATGTCTTTAGGTGATTGGTAAGTTAAAGACTTGGTCAACAAGCTAGCCATGTGTCGCACATATTGGTAGCTTGTGGAACAAGCTAGCCATGTGTCACACATGTTGGTAGCTTGCGAAACAAGCCAAGTATGTGGCGTACATGTGGAAATTTTTTTTTGCAAGTTTGACACATATCTTGCAAATTAGACACGTGTATGAGGTCTTGTAGAATATTGCCACATAGCTCCTAGATAGATAGTATAAATAGAGTCAAGACTAAAGCCTTCTTCACTCTTATCGACTCCTTTCTTGTTTCTAGTCTAATTCAAGAGTCTCATGTATTTTCTAGTCTTTGGCAATAGCCATTCCAATTTCTTTTTGAATATACATACTTCTTTTATTTCTATCTTATTATTTTTCTTTGACATAGTTTTTACTAACTTATGCATCTGTTTTAGTTTGTATCCTTGAAAAATTGACAAGAGTCAAGTTATAATATCAGAACTTTGTCTCTTCTTAATTAAGAGTGGATTATTCCTTTCTCTTAATAAGACATAAGCATATTAGAAGTTGTAGATAATCCACTTCTAAATTGATATTGTTCCTAGAATTTTTTTCTTTAATTTTGAGTATTTTATTTTGTAGTGAGAGTAGATATTTTTTTCTTTTTCTATTATGGTATCATCGCAAAGCTAGCTGAAATGAAGAGTGCAGTGGCGCAAATGCAAGAGCAAATGAGAGAATTAATGCTTGCAATGCATCAATTCAATGTCCTACTACAAGGAGTAACAAGATTAGCAGAAAGTGATGATATAGAGATGATTCGAGCTACTTCAAGCCATACTACTTTACTAATAATTGAACACCATTTAAATATCAAAGAACCAAAAATTAGTTTGCCGGAGAAGTTTGATGGCATCAGATCTAAGTTTTAAGGATTTATCAATCAAATACAATTGGTAATTGAACTTCAATCCCAAAGTTATCCAATCCAAGGATCACAAGTCAGGTTTATTAAAACACTACTATCAAGTTCTACTTTATCATGATTTTTGTCCTTTTTTGAATAACTTGATCCAATATTGGATAATTTGGAGGCATTTTTAGCAAAGTTTTGATCTATGTATAGAGAATATGATGCAATTTGTGTCGCAACCAACAAGATCTGTATTTTGCGACAAGACAATTGATCAGTGACATCATATGCTTCACAATTTTGGAATTAGTAACTGACACTAAGTGCGATGATATTGCGCTTATTAGCCAATTTTTCTATGGATTGTAATATGAAGTAAAGAATTGACACTCAAATTATTTGGTCCTCAGACATTGAGTCAAGCAATTGATTTTGCTGTGAAATGTGACAATTGACTTTTTGAATTTTGATCGGAGAGCCGCATAAGGGAGCTCCAATATTATTATAATACAATGGCAACATTAATAACCTCTCAATACATACATTCAAAAGTAAAAGACATACAAATTAACGTAGTATATTTTAAACCTCTTAGTAAATAAAAAAAGACTCATCGTCCTCAAGAAGGATTATATTTATATTGTAGAGAATCTAAACACACTGTTTAATATTGTCCAAAGAAATGATGCAACTACAAGATGAGGAGTATGGATGTCAAAGAAGATAATATGTCAAAATACAAGTTTTTCCAACTAGAATAGCGACCGTGCAGCTGGAATCTTATACAATTTCTAGTAAAGGTCATATCTTTCCTTCAAAATACTCTCCTTGTTTTATAATAGATGTCTATTTGGGACCTAAAAATCACAAAGCCTCTGCCTTATTAGATTCAAGAACCTCACCATGTTTTTTAGAAAATTTGTTTTTAAAGAATTTGTTAAAAATTGTAGAATATCTTCAGTACAAAAAATTAAACCCGTACATGTAGAAATAATAGATGGTCACCCATTATCACGTGAAAATATTACTCATGAAATCCTTCCTATAAATATAACAATAAATAGTTATAATAGTTGTATAATCTTTAATATAATTAAATCTCCCTCTAATCTAGTTATTTTAGATTTATCATGGCTAAAAAAATAAAATCCTTGAATAGATTGGATTTATCATGGCTAAAAAAGTAAAATCCTTGAATAGATTGGATTTCTCATAGACTTGATTTTTTTCAAAGCATTAATAAGAGTCTTATAAATGAAGTAATAAACCATAAGCCTAGTATAACAAAATTTGCAGTTATAGGTGTAAAAGCTTTTATGAATGAAGCAAAAGAAATATCATCTTTTGCTATTTATGCTAAAATTATTTCTGATGGTGGAAGGACTTCAAGTGGCATTCCAAGCCAATATCATGATTATCAAGATATTTTTTAGAAGAAAAATGTAGACATTCTTCTACAGCATCATCTATATGATTGATCAATTGATCTCAAAGAGAGAACTCAGCCTCCATGTAGATTGATCTACAGTCTATCCAAAAATAAATTGACTGAACTCAAAAAATACATTGATGAGAACTTGGCCAAAAATTTCATACGCCATTCAAAATCTCTAATAGAAGCTCCTATCTTGTTTGTAAAGAAGAAAGATAGGTCACTTTGGATATATATATATTATTGAGGACTCAAAAAGATTACCATCTAGAATAGGTACCTTCTATCTTTGATATCTAGACTTCTTGATCAATTGAATCAAGCCAAGATCTATACAAAAATAGATCTAGGAGGAACATACAACTTAGTGCACATCAAAAAAGGTGATGAATAGAAGACTGCATTTTGAATAAGGTATTGACATTTCAAATATAATGTCATGCCTTTTAGACTTACAAATGTACCAGCTGCTTTTTAATATTTTATGAATGACATTTTTTGTGAGTTTCTTGATGACTTTGTTGTCTGTTATTTAGATGATATTTTAATCTATTCTAAGAATACAAAAGAATATAAATTTCATATTTGTCATGTATTACAAAAACTTAGAGATATATGGTTATATGTCAAAATGGAAAAGTGTGTATTTCATACTATTCAAGTTGATTTTTTAGAATATATCATTTTGAATAATGGTCTTAAAATGGATCCTAAGAAAATCCAAACAGTCATAGATTAGAAGATTTTGAAAACAGTAAGAGATGTACAATGTTTTTTAAGATTTGCCAATTATTATCGAATCTTCATCAAGAACTTTTTTCAAATTGCAGGTCCACTTACACCCTTAATTTGTAAGGACAAATTTAAGTGGAGTAAAGAAGCAGAAGTATCATTCGAGGCTTTGAAGACAATTTTTATTTATGCACCAATTATATATCAAGTCAACTTTTTCAAGGCATTTTTTTATAAGAATAGAAGCCTTAGATTTTATTTTAGGGGCATTATTGTCACAAATGGGAGAAGATGATAAACTCCACCTAGTAGCTTTTCATTTTTAGAAATTTTTAGAAGCAGAGATCAATTACAAAATCTATGATAATAAACTTCTTGCAATTGTGGATTCTTTTCAAGAATGGTGTCACTATCTTGAAGGCACTTTTAGTCTAGTCACCGTATATATGAGTCACAAGAATCTTGAATATTTCATATCCACGCATGTATTGAATCGTCGCCATGCTTGTTGGAATATGTCTTTATTAAGATTCAAATTTATTATCACCTATTGGCTAGAAAAACAACAAGGTATGTCCGATGTCCTTTTTAGACGTTCTTATCTTGTACTAAAAGAAGAAGATTTAGCTTTTGATCAACAAAGAATGATCCTCTTGAAGCTAGAGCAATTTCATCTTCAAGCAATGAAATCAATATTGACTGTTATTCAACTTTTGTCAAATATATCCAATCAAGTATGCATTTAAATCTTCTTGTTCATGAGATTAAGAATAATTCATCTAAGTCTCATAATACTTCCAAGTTTGAATTCAAGAATGATCTATTCTATTTTGAAAGACACTTATATATTCCAAAAGATGCAGTACGACTACAAGCTTTAAAAACTCGTCACAACTTCCCTGCGATAGGATATTTTGGATATAATAAGACTTTGGAGCTAATATCAAGAGATTTTTGGTGGCCCTAAATGTGGAAGGCTGTTAAAGAATTTGTACAGTTATACGATGTTTGTTTAAGATCAAAAACTCCTTCTTATCGACCTTATGAACTTCTTCAATTATTATTTGTACCAGAACAACCTTGATCCTCTATTTCTATGGATTTTATCACGGATCTTCCAAAATCAAGTTCATATGACTCTATATTCATGGTTATAGATCATTTTATCAAGATGGCATATTTTGTATTATGTACAAAATCTATTAGAAGTGAAGAAACAACTAAACTCTTCCTTGATAATATTTATCACTATCATAGATTATCAAAGAATATTATATCAGACAGAGGTACACAATTTATATCAAGGTTTTGGAGGACTCTTTTTAAATTATTGAAGATAGACATAAAATTATTCTCAGCTTTCCATCCTCAAATTGATAGACAAACGTAATGAGTAAATCAAGTTTTGGAGCAATATTTGAGATATACTATCAACTACCATCAAGATAATTGGACAATTCTTTTGCCATTGGCAAAGTTTTCTTATAATAATTTGGTACATTTTTCTACTTAGAAAACTCCATTCTTTGCAAATTACGATTATTATGCATAATTTAATATTTTTGACTTTTTAAAAACTGATAATCCTATGGCGGAAGATTTGACAAATCGATTATCAAAGCTACATGCAACAATGAAGGCACAACTAAAAAAAGCTCAAGAATAATAAAAAATCAATATAGATATCTATCATAAGGAACAATCTTAATTCCACATGGGCGATAAGATATGGTTACTTTGTTGTTATATTAAGACTATCCGTCCTTGCAACAAGTTGGATTATTATAGGCTTGGATCTTTTTTGATTTGTGAGTAAATCAATCCAGTTGCTTATCAATTATGCCTACCAAAATCTATGAAGATCCATCATGTATTCTACATTTCATTACTCGAGCCATACAAGACAGTGGATATATAAGGAAGAAGACAAATATCACCTCTTCTTATAGAAGTGGACAACAATGAAGAATTTGAGGTCAAAGAGATTTTAGATTCAAGGTGACATTGAAATTGACTAGAATAACTTGTATATTGGCACGGATACAATATTAGTGAATGCACATGGGAGCCATCTAAGAATCTAGCAAATGTATCAATAAAAGTCAATGTATTTTGTCGATGATATCCATCAAAATCAAAATAAAGAATCAAGAAAATCTTTGCTATAAAGCAGAGTAGGTTCTATAAAAGTTTCATCCTATCTTGTATCATTATTTGTTATTTTTTTGGATTTGTTTGTACTAAAGAGATGGAGGATCAATAACCAATGAATTCAACTCAAGAGCCATCATTTGTTGATTTATCGAACGAGACATTACAACTATCACAATCTTTAAGACGACGGAATAGAGATGAAGATCCTCAAGAACGACATGTCCTTCTTTGGATTGATGGCAAAATATAATGTATTTGGTATCATGACTTTAGAAGAGACTCCAATGTTTGGTGATACTTTAAGAGGTAAAAACTACTCCAGATCGTATTCTAAATTTTTTTTTAAATGAAGTTATGAAAGCCTCAACAATGATTAAATAATAAGGTGGTCTTCTTGCTCTGATATGAAATACTATCAATGGCTGAAAAGACCTATCAATTACCTTCATAGAGAACAAAGATAAGAGTACGTGGCAAGTTGAATTCGACGTATCCTGGACTTCCTCAACATATAATCACTGCTCCTTATGGAACTCATCCTTAGAAAAGGGATAATGTCATAGACATAAGATTTACTCAAGTAATTATTTAATTAATATAGATTAATAGAAATAAATAAGATAAATTAATTTCATAATATCTTAAGAATAAGCTTCTTAGAAGCTTCATAGATGTGGAATCACCTTTATATATAACTATAGGTGATTCGTAGGTTAGAAACTTGGTCAACAAGCTAGCCACGTGTCGCACATATTGGTAGCTTGTGGAACAAGCTAGCCATATTACGCACATGTTGATAGCTTGCGGAACAAACCAAATATGTCACGCACATGTGAAAATCTTGTCTTGCAAGTTTGACATGTGTAGAAGGTCCTATAAAATACTGCCACATAGCTCTTATATAGATAGTATAAATAGAGACAAGAATGAACCTTCTTCACTCTTGTCAATTTCTTTCTTGCTTCTAGTTTAGGTCAAGAGTCTCATATGTTTTCTAATCTTTGGTAATAGCCATTTCAGTTTCTCTTTGAATATACATACTTCTTTATTTCTATCTTATTATTATTTTTTGACATACTTTTTACTAACTTATTGTCAAGGACATGAATTAGAAAAAGATGCATAATCTAATAAAAACTGTCTCAAAGAAAAGTCACAAAATAGAAATAAGAAAGTATGTATATTGAAAGAAAAATTGGAATGGCTATTGCCAAAGACTAGAAACATGAAGACTCTTGAAACTAGACTAAAATCACGAAAGAAGTTGACAAGAGTGAAAAAGACTTCACTCTTCTCTCTATTTATACTATCTATCTAAGAGCTACGTGGCAGTATTCTATAGAACCTCCTATACATGTGTCACGGATATAAGATTTATTCCAATAATTATCTAATTAATATAAACAAATAGAAGTAGGTAAAATAAGTTAATTTGATAATATCTGATAGAGAAGCTTCTTAGAAGCTTCATAGATACGGAATCACCTTTATACATGTCTATAGGTGATTGGTAGATTAGGAACTTGGTCAATAAACTAGCCACATGGCGCACATTTTAGTAGCTTGTGAAACAAGCTAACTATATATCACACATGTTGGTAGCTTGCAGAACAAGTCAAGTACGTGGCGCATATGTAAAAAACTTGTCGTACAAGTTTGACACGTGTCTTATAAATTAGACACGTATAGGAGATCCTATAGAATATCGCCACATAGCTCTTAATTAGATAGTATTTATAGAAGCAAGAGTGAAGCCTTCTTCACTCTTGTCAACTCCTTTCTTATTTCTAGTCCAGATTCAAGAGTCTATAGTTTTCTTGTCTTGTAGCAATAGCCATTCTAGTTTCTTTTAATTTACATACTTCTTTACTTCTATTTTGTTATTCTTCTTAATACAAGTTTCATATGTTTAATTACTTTGATCAAGTTCTTGTCCTTGACAACGTTGTCTAAGTGGTGAGAGTCTTAGCCCTAAGAAACACTGGGTCTTTTGTGCCTCTCGTTTCTTAAGTGCAAGAAGAGATTCATAAAGTTCATAAAACTGAAGATTTTACATAAAAACATACTTTATTAATCTTCCCATATTCTGCCTTTAAAAACCTGCCTTCAAATTTGCCCATAAATCCTAGGATATCACATCAATTGAAGCAAAATTTGAACACAAAGTACTTAAGGAAGTAAGGAAGCAAACCCCATAATCCCTTTGATTATAGCTTATGTGGTTAGAGAGAACCATGTTGTCAAAGAAACCCCTCCATGCTGCCTTTGATTCTGGACCCCCTTTGCTTCACACCTTCATTGCTCCTCATTATCAAAACCCCAAGTATTGAAATTTGGTAGGCTTGTTGCTTGCTTTATGTTGTAAACATCCTCCAATTTTTGCTCCAAAACTCCTCTTGGAAATAGAGTTATAGACTCTACTCTCCTCCTTTAATTCTGTCTTCTACCAACTCTGGATCCGACTACAAATTTCCTCATAATTCTTTAACCATAACTCCAATAGCAATCAGTTTTTTACACAACTTAATAGACTCATATATCTACAAACCCCAACAAATTTTACTCAAAATGCTACTTTGATCACAAAGATATGCTCCCCCAAACTTCACTGACTTAGAAATAGACCCCTATCACTTTGAAAGAGCATAACATTTTTTTTATAAGATAAATGAGTATCAAACTTACCCTCATCTCTTTCTTAACTTGCTTAGATCACGTCTATCAAATTTCACACTCAAATTCACTCCCTAACTTCATTCATACCCAAAAAAACCCACACACACACTCTGCCCATACAAACCCCAATTCTGCTTTCACTCTATTTCTCTTTTCACCTACATCCGGTTACAATTTCACTCATAACTCTTTGCTCAAAGATCATATTGACTTAAGATTTTGATTCAAAGTAGTAAACTCAATAAGAAACACAACCCCAACAAATTTTGCCTCTAAAGTCCAAATGGTTCTCAAGAGCCGAGGCCCGAAATTTAGTAAACCTCACTGCCCTAGTCTTAAACACCTGCAACTTTGACGACTCATATCTCCCTTGATACTTAACCAAAAGACATAAAAATTATTTCTATATGTTCCTTATCTTGTCTACTACAAACCCACAAAAAATTTCACTTAAAATCCTCTCTAAGCTTCTTCTACACACAAAAACGTCTACTGCCTATCAAAAGGAAACCCTATCTCTCCAAAAAGAACCTCTCTTCTTCTTCACGACCCCCTTCTTGTCCTCCCGGCCTGGTCTTCCTTCTTCCCTTGGTCAAAGAGACACCTCAGCCATATCTTTCCACCTCTTCAATCCTTTCTTTTGGATTAATTTGAAGGAATCTCACCTTTTGAGGTAAATTTCTATTCTACCTTCTTACTACCATTTTTTTCTACCCACTTCTCTTCTAATTTCAGCCCACAACATTTAAGTTTAGATCTAAAATAGAAGAGAATAAAGGTAAAGTAGATCTAAGATAAAATAGAAAAAAAATCTAATAAGTAGAAAAAACAATTAAGATTAGATTAGAGATAAAAGAGAAAGAACTACATCCTTCACTGCCAAGTCAAAGAAGCTTGTGTGGTTAAGTTCTTAGCTACTTTGGAGTTGACGTGGGTTCGAATCCACTTGACTTCACTGTAGAATTCCTTGGCTTCATGACTTGGTACTGCTAGTGGGAATTTCAGCAGGAAATTAGTAGTTTGGCCTACCTATCATCCCTGAGCTTGTGATAAATATTATAACCTTCAAGATAATGTGGTTATAACCACAACCCTTTCTCTTTTTCATCCTCTCTTCTTCTAATCTTAATCTTTTTATTTTAACACATTCCTTTATATCTTTCACACTATGTTTTAATTTACAACATGACAACGTGTCTAATTTGCAAGACACGTGTCAAACTTACACGACAAGTTTTCCACATGTACGCCACATGTTTAGCTTATTCAGCAAGCTATCAACATGTGTGACACATGGCTAGCTTGTTCCACAAGCTACCAATATGTGAGCCATAAGACTAGCTTGTTCCACAAGCTACCAATATGTGGGCCATGTGGCTAGCTTGTTGAATAAGTTTTTAACTTATCAATCACATATAGACATGTATAAAAGTGATTCCGCGTCTATTTGATATTATCAAATCAACTTATTTTATCTACTTCTATTGATCTATATTAATTATGTAATAACTGAAATTAATCTTATGTCGATGACATTATCCCCCCTTCTAGAAACGAGTTCTACGAGGAGTAGTGATTACATGTTGAGGAAGTCCACGATACGTCAAATTGTGCTTGCCACATACTCTGATCTTTGTTCTCTTCGAAGGTAGTTCATAGGTCCTTTCAACCATCGATAATATCCTATAACAAGACGAGAGGACCACCTTGTTATTTGATCATTGTTGAGGCCTTCATAACTTTCTTCAAAAAAAACATTTGGAACACCATTAGGAATAGTTCCTACCTTTAAAAGTATCACCAAACATCATGAGTCTCTTTTAAAGTTGTGATATCAAACACGTTGTATTTCACCATCAATCCAAGGAAGGACATGTCATTCTTGAGGATCTTCATCTCTATTCCATCATCTTGAAGGTTGTGATAGTCATAATGTCTCGTCCGGTAAATCAGCAAATGATGGCTTTTGAGCTGAATTCGCTAGTTGTTGATCCTCCATCTCTTAAGTACAAACAAATCCAAAGAAATAATAAACAATGATATAAGGTAGGATGAAACTTTTATAGAACTTTCTTTGCTTTATAGCAAAGATTTTCTTGATTCTTTATCTTGATTTTGACGGATGTCGTCAATAAAATGCATTGACTTTTATTGATGCATTTGCTAGATTCTTGAATGGCTCTCATGTGCGTTCACTAATATTATATCTACGCCAATGTACAAGATATTCTAGTCAATTTTGGTGCTGCATTGAATCTAAAATTTCTTCAACCTTGAATTCTTCATTGTTATCCATTTTTATAAGAGGCGATGGCATTTGTCTTCTTCCTTGTATATCCATTGTCTTGTATGGCTCAAATAGTGACATATAGAATACAAGATGGATCTTCATGGACTCCGATAGGTGTAATTGATATGCAACTAGATTGATTTGTTCAGAAATAGGAAAAGGTCCAAGTCTACAATAGTCCAACTTATCACAAAGACGAGTAGTCTTGATATTGCGATGGAGTAACCATACCTTGTCTTCCATGTTGAATTGTGGTTGTTCCTTGCAATACGCATCTGCACTTGTTTTTTTATCATTCTTGAGTTTTTTTTAATTGCACCTTCATTATTACATGTAGCTCTGACAAACAATTTGTCAAATCTTCTGCCGCTGGATTATCAACTTTTGAAAAGTCAAAAGCATCAAATTATGGATAATAACCATAATTGGCAAAGAAAGATGTTTGTTGCGTAGAAGAATGTATCATATTATTATAAGCAAACTCTGCCAATAGCAGAAGAGCTGTCGAATCATCTTGTTAATAATTGATGGTACAGTTTAAGTATTGCTCCAAGACTTAGTTCACGCGCTCTGTTTGTCCGTCAATTTGACGATGAAAATCTGAAGATAATTATATGTCCACTTTTAAGATCTTAAAAAAGGTTTTCCAAAATCTTGACACAAATTGAATTTTTCTATCTGATATAATATCCTTAGGTAATCCATGATACCAATAGATATTATCAATGAAAAGCTTAGTAGTTTCTTCAACTATGATAGATTTTGTGCATAGCATAAAATGTGCCATCGTGATGAACCAATCTACTATCACAAATATAGAGTCTCAAGATCTTGAGCTTAGAAGATTTGTAATGAAATCCATAGAAATAGAAGACCATGGTTGTTCTGGAATAGGTAATGGCTAAAGAAGTCCAAAAGATTGATGATAAGGAGTTTTTAATCTTGAGCAGATATTACATGATTGTACAAAGTCTTTGATTGCCTTCCACATTTGAGGCCACCAAAAATCTTTTGATATAAGTTCCAAAGTTTTATTGTATCCAAAATGTCCTGCCACTGAAAAATCATGACGTACTTGAAGAACACGTAAACGTGCTTCTCTTTCTAAAACATATAGGTGTCTTTCAAAATATAGTAGGTTATTCTTGAACTTGAATTTAGAAGGATCATGAGACTTGAAAGGATTATTCTTAATATCATGAACAAGAAGGTCTAAGGATATACTTGACTGAATTTGTTTGAAAAAAGTTGAATCAACAATCAATGTTGATTTCATTGCTTGAAGATAAAATTACTTCGATTTCAAGAAGATTGTTTTTTGTTACTCAAAAGCTGCATCTCTTTCTTTCGGTACAAAATAAGAATGTCTAAAAAAAGCATCGGACAAACCTTGTTGTTTTCCTAGCCGATAAGTGATAATGAACTTGAATCTTGACAAAGACATTTTCCAATGAGCTTGACAATGATTCAACATGTGTGCCAATATGAAATACTCAAGGTTCTTATGATCCATATATACGGTGATTGGACTGGAAGTGCCTTCTAGATAATAACGCCATTCTTGAAAGAAATCCACAATTGTAAGAAGTTCTTTGTTGTAGATCTCATAATTGATCTCGGTTGCTTAGAATTTTCTTGAATGAAAAGCTACTGGATGAAGTTTATCATCTGTTCCCATTTGTGACAAAACTACATCCAAGATAAAGTCTAATGCGTCTATTTCCATAAAAAACGCCTTGAAAAAATCAACAAGATTGGTGCAAAAACAAACGATGTCTTTAGAGTTTCAAATGCTACTTCCGCTTCTTGATTCCATTGGAATTTGTCTTTACAGGTTAAACGTGTAAGTAGAGTTACAACTCAAGAGAAGACTTTGATGAAGATCTGATAATAATTGGCAAATTCCAAAAAGCATTGGACATTTCTTACCGTCTTTGGAATCTTCCAATTTATGATTGTTTAGACTTTCTTAGAATCCATCATGAGACCACCATTTGAAATGATGTATTCTAATAAATTAACTTGAGTAGTATGAAATA
Organism: Physcomitrellopsis africana; assembly: GCA_036785485.1. Lineage (NCBI taxonomy): Eukaryota > Viridiplantae > Streptophyta > Bryopsida > Funariales > Funariaceae > Physcomitrellopsis > Physcomitrellopsis africana. The sequence goes on from JAWRVF010000789.1 coordinate 89,655, forward strand.
TACACTTTTCCATCTTGGCATATAATCTCGTATTTTTAAGTTTTTGTAATACTTGACGAATATATACTTCATGTTCTTCTACGTTCTTAAAATAGATCAAAATATCGTCTAGATAGCAGATGATAAAATTGTCTAAGAATTCATAAAAAACATCATTTATGAAATGTTGAAAAGCAACTGGTGCATTTGTAAGTTCAAAAGGTATGACATTATATTCAAAATGTTTGTACTTGGTTTGAAACGTAGTTTTCCATTCATCTCCTTCTTTGATGCGTACTAGATTGTATGCTTCTCTTAGATCTACTTTTGTGTAGATCTTAGCTTGATTCAACTGGTCAAGGAGTCTTGATATCAAAGATAATGGATATCTGTTCTTGATTATGATCTTGTTGAATCCTCGATAGTCAACACACATCCGCAATATTCCATTTTTTTTCTTTACAAATAGAATTGGAGCTCCTGTTGGAGATTTAGAATGGCGTATGAAATTCTTAGCCAAATTCTCGTCAATATAGACCTTGAGTTTAGCTAACTCATCTTGTGATAAACTGGAAATTGGTCCAAATGGTGGCTGAGTTCCTTCCTTGAGGTCGATTGAACAATTATATGGACAATGCTTTGAAAGAATATTTCCATTCTTTTTCTCTAAAACGTCTTGATAATCTTGATACTGACTTGGAATAATACTTGAAGTCTTTCTATTGTTGGAAATAGGTGTAGCATAAATAACAAAAGGTGATCATTCTTTTACAACATGCAAGAAAGCTCTTACACCTACAAACGCAGGTTTATTCTACTAGACTTATGATTTCTTATTTGATTAACTATATTGGTAGCTATACTTTTAGAAAAGTTAAGAGTACAAAAAATCCAACCTATTAAAGGGTTGTATTTTTTTAATCATGATAGACCTAGAATGACTAAAATAGAAGGAGATCTAATTATGTTAAAAATTACACAACTATTATGGCCATTTTCTACTGCATCCAAAGGAAGTGTTTTATGAGTAATATCTTTAGGAGATAAAAGACAACCATCTATGACTTCTACGTGTACGGGTTTAGGTTTTTGTACTAACTATATTCTATGACTTTTAATAAATTGTTCATCTAGAAAGCAAGTTGAGGCTCCCGAATCTTTTAAGGCAGAGGCTTTGTAATTATTAGGTCCTAAGCACACATCTATTATAAAACAAAGAAATGGTTGTGAGGAGAGGATAGGACTTTTATTAGAAATTACACAAGATCCCAGTCGTACGGTCCTTATTGTGGCTGGATAAACTCGTTTTTCAACATATTATCTTCTTTGACGGTCGTACTCCTCATCTTATGGTTGCGTCGTTTCTTTGGACAATTTTAAGCAATGTGTTTAGGTTCTCCACAATATAAGCATAATTTTTCATGACGACTTGGGTCTTTTCTTGTTCAGTAAGCGGCTTGAAATGTATAGCATCAATTTGCATGTCCTCAATTTTTGAAGGTATATATTGAGAAGACATTGGTATTGCCACTTAATTATAATAACATTGAGGTTCCCTTGTATGACTTTCATATTGAAATTCAAAAAGCCGATTATCACACTTCACCATAAAATTGATTGCTTGATTTAATGCTTGAGGATCGAGTAAGTTCAACATCAATTTCTTCACTTCATATTGTAATCCGTAGAAAAATTGACTGATGAGTGTAACATCGTCCCACTTGATATTGATTGCTAGTTGTCAAAATTGTGAAGCATATAATATCACTAATCGATTGCCTTATTATAAGATATGAATCTTGTTGTTTGCAATACGAGTTACATCATGTTTTCCATACATAGATGGAAATTCTGCTAAGAAAGCTTCTCAATTATCCAATATTGGATCACATCGTTCAAGAAAAGATGAAAACCAACATAAGATAGAACGTGAAAGTAGTATACCAATAAACCTAACTTGCGAGCCTAGAGTTGAAAAACTTTGCGGTTGCAATTCAATCACCAATTGAACTTGATTGATGAATCCTCGAAACTTGGATCTTGTGCCATGAAACTTTTCAAGTAGACCAATTTTTGGTTTACTAATGTTTTGACGATGTTCCAATAGAAGAGGAATTATATGGCTTAGTATAAATATTGAAGCAGCTCCAACCATATCTATATCTTCATTGTTTGGTAACCTTGTTGCTCATTGTGGAGGTACAGTGAGTTGATGCATTGCAAGCATTAATTCTCTCATCTGCTCTTGCATTTGTGCCATTGCACTCTTCATTTCAGCAAGCTCTGGCATGATAACACTTCAAAAAAATATCTAACACCACTTCATGCAAGTAGAAGGGAGAACATAGAAAATATTAAGAATAATATCAATTTAGAAGAGGGTAATCCACAACTTCTAATATGCTTGTATCTTATCCAGAGAAAGGAATAATCTACTCTTAATTAAGACAAGACAAAGCTCTGGTATTATAAGTGTACTCTTATCAATCTGTCAAGGATATGAACTAGAAAAAGATGCATAATCTAATGAAAACTGTATCAAAGAAAAGTCACAAAATAGGAATAAAAAAGTATGTATATTCAAAGAGAAACTACAATGGCTATTGCCTAAGACTAGAAACATGAAGACTCTTGAAACTAGACTAAAATCAGGAAAAGAGTTGACAAGAGTGAAGAAGGCTTCACTCTTGTCCCTATTTATATTATCTATCTAAGAGCTACATGGCGGTATTCTATAGGACCTCCTACATGTGTCTAATTTACAAGACACGTGTCAAACTTGCACGACAAGTTTCCCACATGTGCGCCACGTGCTTGGCTTGTTTTGCAAGCTACCAACATGTACGCCATGTGGCTAGCTTGTTGACCAAGTTTCTAACTTATCAATCATCTATAGAAGTATATAAAGGTGATTCCGTATTTATGAAGCTTCTAGAAAGCTTATCTATCCGATATTATCGAATCAACTTATTTTATAAAACTATCAATATATAAGAAATATCTAATATTTAGAATAAAATCAATATAAATAACCAACACCAGCTATCTATCTAATACATGATATAACAAACTTATACACACTACAAACTTAAAAATAAAGTATTGCTAATGTCACAACAATTTTTGTCATTGCCATCACAACTTGCTACCTATTTAATATATATCTTGAATTTTTCTTATTCAAATGATAACTTTTGTTAATTTTTTTAATTTTTTTCAAATTATATAAAAAATAAATTTTAATTTTAATTTTAAAAATAATTAAAAAATTAATAAAAATAAGATTTTTTTATTAGGATTTTAATCTTCAAAAAACTTATTCTCATTTTTAAAATAACTAAATCAATATATACATATAAACAAATAGTTGAAAAAAAAATTGTACTATTTTATTTAACATTGACAAAAGATGGGGGATTATAGTCGTAAGAGAAAAAACTATAATAACATCAGCAATATCCTTAAAATTAAAATATGACAATTTTCTCAATTGTTTATGTTTTACATAAAAGACTTTTCCACAAATACTTACATGATGAAAATTTGTCAAAACTTACCATAAATACAAAAATCTATGAATAACCAAATGACATATTATTAATAAAAAATATTTGTCACATGTTACAATGTCTATATGCAGCTCCACCCACTTTCCAATGAGTCTCTTAATGAAAGGATTGATGATGAGTAGTGGAGAAATTGCAATTGAGAGAGCAATGGAAGGTTCAGGTGCTAAAAAGGGCTGGAAGATGATCTTAAAATCAGAGATTCAAACGCAGTACTTGAATACGAGCTATGAGTCCCCCCAGTTGCAAATGTGTGCGGTCAACCTCATATCAACAACGAAGCCTTCATTGAAGGCTACAAACAGCGTCTGATTGCCTGTGACGGAAATATTTAGCTTTGGAGATCTCCTCGGAAAAGTAACAGCTAATCTAAAGCCCCCAACTCAGGCAATGAAGTCATATCTTGAGCTCTCAGGAAACCTCGGAATAGCATCCACAGGAAGGGAAGTGTTGGAGCTACAATGTGGGATGAAGCTGTTCCACCATACGGACTCTTCTTCTACCATTGTTCGTGCTATATTGCACTGCTTTCGAAAAGAGCGACAGAAATTCTGTGGTTCTGAAAATTCAAGAAAGGTTATTTCTTTTTGGTTCCCTTTGCAGAACCTTTCTTAGGAACAGCTTTAACTTGCTTCCCAGATGCGCCTTTAGACTGCTTTCTGGCAGGAGCTTTCGCAGCGGGGGCCTCCTGTAATAACTCGAAAGCACAATAATAAGAACTAGAGGACCACCATTACACGTTAGAGCCCGTCCAGCAGCAATTTGGATTCTTCTGAAGACATTCATCAATCTAGTTCAAAAATCGGCATTTGAAATCTCGTGTGAAGCATAGAATATTGCACCCCTTTTGTTGATAAACTAATAACAATCAGTAATACTAAAAGAACGCAGTCATACCTTTCTCTTGTTAGAAGAGTTGTTGACTACACCACCGAAGAAACTCTCCAGTCTGCACAGAGCACAGACTACGATCAATAGACAGACTTCGTAGGCAGGAAACAAGAAAAAAACATAGCCAATCTGGATTGACCTCAAATAGGATAACTGAATTGAAGCTACTCCCATAAAATAAGATGAGTAATTCGTTAATTCTTCCACAGCGCACCGTGAACACTCATAGTCTGCATGAACAATTTACACACCTTCCTTGTGACGACTTATTCTTTGCCAACTGGATTTTTTTAATTGCCTGCACAAACCAGAAAACGTAAATCATGTCCAGTGGCTGTCAAGATGAAAATTGTTAACACTCAAATCCTGCCACTGTTTAAAACGAGCGTACCGTCTGCACTCGATCGTGGTTGAAGCCGTTTTCTTCAACAAGAAATTTGATAAGGCCCTATCAAAATATACAAGCCTACAGATGTCAGCTTTACGAAGATTAAAGCGATTACGGAAACCCCAAAAAAGAAAGCATACTTTGCTCAATTCCGCCGAAAACATAGAAGGTAGTAGCAGATAAACAAGAACATCATATGAAATAGCAAAGAACTACCTCTGCATCTGGTGCAGTCCACTTGAAGTCAGGGACCTCCTCAGGTTCAGTAACTAAAGGTTCTTTGAAAAGACGACGCGCTTCCTCATAAGGCCATGGATCTGGTACTTGATATCTGTCATAAGATGCAACCAATAAATAGAACATTCGGGAAGGGAATAGGAGGTAAGATAGACCCTACTCTTGAAATTTCACTAATTAAAGCTAGAAGACATCGGACTTCGCTGAACGTACCTGTCTTTATTCAAATTTTCCAGAATTTTCTCTAAAGAACCATGTTGACGGATTAGTTTAAGGGCAGTTTGTGCCCCAATACCTGTCAAGTTCAATTACGAAGAGCAAAGATGAGGCAAAGCGTGATATAAGTACCCACTCGTTATCAGTTCATTCTATCAATAACCATGGTAATCAGAAGAATAAATGTAGTTGGAGCAGACACAAAGGTTCAATCAGTTACCTCGGATTGTGTCAATGTAGTCGCACCCACATAATATGCACAAGTCTACAAATTGATCCATAGTAAGACTCAACCCTTCTAAAACCTGAAAGCCAGGAAACACAGGTTACCCAGGGAATATTGATGCATTTCCCGCACGTATATGTTACATATGCGTTGAGTACTTTAGTTTGGCATGAGTTGTTCCAGCACAGACAGCGTCAAAACATCCAGCCATTCTATCCCATAAGCACGAAGATGTACCTCACGGTTACAGCACGCTTAAGATCATTGTCAAACAGACAAGTACCTTTTCCATATCAAACTCCATGACAGGTAATTTCCGAGAGACCGGTTCCATCAAATGGCGTAAAAATCGAGTGGATCCAAATGTGAGAGAATCCATATCTTCTGATGCCACTGCATAAACCTGAAATAACAAGATGATATTCAAAAGCATCAACAATTAGAAAGACATATAGGTGGTACATCGAAAGGCAAAAGAGGTGGCTTGCTGCTAAAGTGAATATGAAACTGATCAACTAATACAACAGTCAGTCATAATACTGCTGTGCAATAAATATATAGCTACGAAGAATCGGAGGAAAAGAGTAACAGATACATGAAATGACACGTCCTTGTTCAAATATGTTGAAATATGATGCATGTCAATCCGTTGTATTTGGCTTAATCATCAACCCACCCAACATGTTGAGTTGTGGAGCATGTTGAGGCAATTTGAAGCTGTATCTAACATTTAAGGTTCCTCAAAAAGGTAACTTAATTTCTGAAGAAAAGTGAGCTTTAACACGTCAAGAGATATATGATTGGCATACTGGTGTAAGAATGAGAAAGAATTATACCTTGCCTGTCTTGCACAGTGATGCGCACTCGGCTTCAGCCTCAGATGGAGCCTGAACAGAACAAACCGGACTTGAGTTGAAAGCTAAGAAGTCCACCATTGCCCAGAAATTAGAACAGTCATTCTAAACCTTAACCCTAACTTCAAACAATTCGTACCTCAACAACAGGAACGCCCATAAGTCGTAGCAGCTTGCGACAATCTTCATTGTGTTGTTTGGTCACCTGTTCAATGGTAATCATGTCACTACCACCTTCACCTCATCTCGGATCACCACATACAAAAGATGAACAATCACACCAACTTGTATGAAGTCCTATAAGAGGAAATTTGAGTTATCAGTAACATGATTGCGATCTAAAGAAATTAAACTGATCTTTGAAATACAAGAAGAACGTACCTTCACAGTCCTTTTACTGTATTTCTCCACATCAGCCTCATTTCCTTCCTGTGGCATTCCACATGCATATTTCTTCATTTAGCCATCGCACGTCAGCAATTCAAGCATTAAAATAAAATTAATTAATATGTAAATAGAGAGAATAAAGTAAAAAGTTTGCCTCACGCAACAACTCAACATCGAGAATAGAAAAAGAAATAAGAAAACAAAGATACAGTAACGTTCAGACGCGATACCAACTTGGCTGTAGCCAGACTTTCAACGGCCTCCTCACGCCTTGATAGTCTGTAACTCGAGAAGAAACATATTCAATAAGCCTTCTTCAACAAGCACGTTACACAAGAACAATTTTACACCAAATCGACTGAACTACAGATAATAATCAGGATAACTGATTAAATTTTAAGAACCAAATGCAAACATTTACCGCTTAGCAAGCTCCCCTCCCTTCATTTCCGGAGGCTTCCCGTCGAAAACATAACTGCATGCAGTTCTTTACAGTGAGTTGCCAGTCCACATACAGACTTTCAAACAACCTTCGGAATTAATCATTGTATACACGGAATTGACGACAATGCGATGTGCAGGCACCGCAGAACAGGACGCGGCATGCTTGCAGAGCAGCACATACACGGGCTTTAGGCCGGCCTCCAACACTCGAATTGTTCGATTGAACATGCCGATTAAATGACTGCAAAGAAGCACAACGGAGAAGAACAAAGGTTATTATTTCAGTGTTGCGCGTTACTCAAACAATGTATTAAAACTCAATCTGAAATCTGCAACCAGCTGCGCTAAAAACACGAATGCACGGCTCAAGCAGACATGGGTTCCATGGCATGAAAGGCGAAACGATTCTAGGATAGAATCTCTATACAGATGTCAATTCAGTCACGAGTAGTTTATTGTCTACTCAGAAAGAAAAACAAAAACAACTGCACAACCCACCTCGTCACTTCTCCAGCGTCATTGGTGAGCATGTCACTCCCAGTTCGTCCCACAACCACCTGCAGAAGAACAGCACCAAAACAATGTAGTACACTGCAATAAATCGTTACAAAGGCAGAAAGACACAATACACGATAGACGGAACGCGAAGCGTTTGAAAATACAACGTGCGACCAATCGAGACGATTACTAGGCCTTTACAATTAGAATCTGTAAAAGGGACTGCGCCACTCAACAAGGACTACATAAAACTTACGAGAAATGAGTAAATGCTCATGCTGGCATCGATAGCTATTTTTCGACCAAAGTAGCTCTCAAATTTTTGCTCTTTCATCGAATCAGGCGCATTGTCCGCTAGCAGCTTCGTTAACCCCTGTAAACAGAATTTTACATTGAAACACTCTGTATCATTCGACTTCATCCTTACATGCCTATATTACTTTAAAATCAATCTGGAGGAAGGAAAAAAGAAGGCGAGGTTGAACCAAAAGCCACGGAATCGCAACAAATAGCGAGCAACGCCGACTAGATCTCCTCACCTTAATCCCCATGACTCCTCGCTTCAATCAACCTTGCTCAGTGCAAAAACAGCAGATATATTCAGCACAATTCAGAACCTGTACAAGTCTTATTCCTTGCTCGCTAATTAGTGCTCTCACTTCCCAGCTTCACCGTTATTAGGGCTTCGCAGGTTCCAAAGTGAAAAAGATGACATCCAAAGGGAGAAGTACACTACTTGACTGATGTACTGGTAACTGCAGACGGCTTCAGGCTTCAGAAAGAAGCTTGACAGGCAGTAGATGATAAATCAAAGCAGGAGAAAAGGGTGCGTGAGGGAGCACAAGCAATCTGGCGCCCCAAGGGAAGCCTGGCACATACACAGGGCTCACGCGAGCTCTGGACCCGGAGCGGCGGGGTCATTCCACCCCGACCCCGCTATTTCGCGCCAATTTTCAAACGGTCACTCAATTTTGGACCTTGTTTGAGGACTTGTTTTAGGACGTGGTTGAGGGGCGAAGCTGAGGAGATGAATTTGAAGCAAAGATTCCTCATCTGAACTCAATGTATACATCCATTGGATGATATTCGTTGATGAATAAATGAAGATTCCTGTGTGTTACTGACTTGCGTTTGGAGTAGTTCATTTTTTTGTATTTTCTTTTTGGAATGGTAAATAAAACAAAGCAGACATGTATGAATATTTTTTACATTTTAGACCGTGTTATTTTTTTCCTTAGTGATTTGGGTTTTCTAATAATGTGTATATGAATTTATTTAATGTATTCACTAATCTAATGATCTTTCATTGAAAAATGTTAAACATAAGGCAAACACTCCAAACCAGTTCTGTATAATTGGTTTTAAAATTTTTACTTAAAGGGTTCGTTGTATAGGATGAGTATCACAATGCAATACTCTTAATATCTAATCTATATTTATGGTTATGATTGTAATTTTAATGAAACCAAATCTGTACAAAAACATAATATTTGAAATGATTGATGTATTCAATTTGTGGTCTAGCAATTTTGTTAACCATCCAATCTACTAAACAAATATTATTTTGTTATAATTCTCTATATCTTTTTATTAACCAATCCTTAAGTATGGATTTGTGTACAGGATTAATGTGTAAAACAAGATTCAATTTTTGGAATGAAACAAAATCATATCAACATATCTTCAAAAACTATGATACTTGGAAGACAGAAAATTAAAAATAAAATGAAATAAAATAAAAACTAATGAACAATTTATATCACTCAAAAAATTTAAAAATTGAATTTTAGAGGTTTTTTACCAAGAGTTTAATAGATGCATTAGGTGAAACTAGATAATACATTATTCAATATTTATTTATTGAAAATTTTATATAAAAAAATTATATTTGAAAAAAATATATAACTTATGTTTGTTACAAAGTTATATTTTATTGATTTGTTGTGCAACACCCCATATTCATATATAGTTATTTAAATATTTTATTTGCAAATACAAGTTTGTGAAATCTAAAATATCAAATCAATGTATGAAATATCAACACCAATATATTGAAATCACATATTTAGGTTAAAACTAACACTTAACAAAACAAATGAATGATGGAATATTCATATATATGATAATTATCAAAAAATGTCTAACATGCACAATCAACTTAATTGATGACAATCAGTACTTGGAATGACTTTTAATTTTGTAAACATATTAAATATAAACCAAATACAATAATCTTTGACAAAATATTTACAATGGTATTTGTAAGATATATAAAAGAAAAAAGTGTATATATATATATATATATATTGCAAAGAAATGAATTTTATAATTTTGACATTTTTTATTTTATTTTCATGGATACATGTGTGTATATATATATATATATATATATAAATGGTTTGTTTTGTTTTTAAGTATTATTTTAGCAATTCAATATATATATATATATATATTCATATTAAAACTTAATGCAATTTGAGATAATCAATCATTTTATGTTTGGAACATGTATGCATGACCTTTGAATTTGTATTCAAATTAAGTACATCTGACAAGGACTAGGTGATAGGTATGAAAGATAACTTGAATGACTTGTGGTAACATATTTAGCACCATTGATGTTGTGACAAAGAAGATATTTATTGTGACACATATTAAATAAAAATGTGCTTTCAATACCATTGTACTTTGATTTGTGAACTTATACTTGCATGTCTACCATCATGTGATGCTATATATATATATATATATACACATCAATCAATTGTGGTCATAAGTTTTTGTATTATATCAATTTTTTTGAAGTTTGTCAAATTCAACAATGTTATTGGTCAAAATTTAAGTGTTATTGATAGAACCATAAATGTATTCAAATTTAATTTTTGATTATGATAAGGCACTAATTAGTTATTTTACTAGTGTTATGCTGATATGTATTGTATAAATTATAATTGTCACTATGTAAATATATAAAAATAATTTGATAAGTTTTTATTTTAAGCACATGTATTTAAAAATAATACTGTGTTTACAATTTGATCTTTATTTTGTAATTTTTAAAATTTTCTAAGAAGCATGTTGGCGTACATAATGTAACATACAAACAATGTATTAATGCATAATAATATAATAGATTTAAAATGATAAAATTTTAATTTGGCTAGTCATAGGTTATAAACATATGATATCTTATTACTTGCATTTTAATACTTGTACTTGAAGTATTACTCATTATTAATCATTTGTATGATGTATTTTAGGAATAATATTCAAATTATACACCTTAAATGCATATATTTGGTATCAAGACAAGGATCTTAGGATTTAAATATATTTACTTTTAAAAACGTTTATAATTGTCACAAACTAACACAGAATAGTGGTTTTTTTTTGTTATCACTTTAAATGAATAAACAAACTACTTTCTGTTATTACAAATTAAATACATATTTTATATATTTTTTAAGTATAAAAAATAAGATTAATATGTTTTATTTAACTTACTATTAAAAACAAAAATAACTTCATTTATTCATCATACTATATTTATTTATTTATTGAAAATTTATTGACAATTGGAGAAGATTAAAGGATTAAAAAAACATCAATAAAAATATTAGAGTACTTTAAATTGAAGCTGTAATATTCAACTATGTTAGATAAAGCTGGAGAAGAGTTTGTAAAATTAGCTTATTGAAAAAATCATACAAACATAATCAAATTATACTATTTTTATAGTTATTGTTATGATATTTAAAGTTTTGATGTTATAATTAAATTATAATAGGAAAAATAAAACAAAATTCAACATAAATGCATATGGAAATAAAAGTATAACAAGTTAAAAAAAGATACAAAACCAATGCAAACACAATGAAACATTACACATCTTTTCTTATTAAAATTTTATTAATAAAACACTTACTTTATTTGTTTATCTATGTATAGTTTATTCACACAGCTCTTGCCCTTGTGAAAGGCACAATAGTATAGAGAAACCATATTTTTTGAATAATATATGATTTTTCCGGTTGAGTAGTCCAAACATCGCCCATAATAAAGTGTGCACCTATTAATGACATAGCTTAGAATCCAAGGCAAGTCAGTGGATGAAGATACGGACGAAAATGCATCTATCATCGACCAGGGAATCATTCATCCATCTATACATCCGCCCCACCTCTTAGCAATAAGATAAGCATGTATTGAAAGAGGGCGCTCGCGGGCACCCGAGACCGGGGCTGGAGCCAGGCCAGGAAGGGCACCAATGGGAGCCACATCGCGTGTGGCCAGATGAGCCGTCGCTTGTTTTCCATCCGACATCGTTCGTTCCACCCATTGGCGCTACGCATGTGCGACCTGGAGCGGTAAGTTTAGCGCCCTCACGACAGAGCTCGCAGGGGAGGAAGCAGACGACGACGAAGAAGAAGACGACGACTAAGGAGAAGAAGAAGAGAGGGCGCTTCGTGTGGTACCGCTTGCCGGGATTTTGCTGTCCGTTTCCGCTTCTTTGCACAATGTCGTGGGGTATCTTCCAGAGCGGTGAAACGATGCCAATGTGTGTGCGCGCCGGAAGGTGTCAGAATCGTTAGATAGTGTTTGAAAGAGTGGTAGTTTGGTAGTTTTTTTTTTTTTTTTTTTTTTTTTTTAAATAAGATAGTTGTCGAGATTGATTTGCTTTAAGGATCAAAGGAAGCTTGAAGGTAGAAGCGTGACTGCGATGTAAGGGTTTTTTTTTACAGATTTTGGGTGTTGGGTGGGGAGGAAGGATGCTGAGAATCACTTGCTGTGTCATGTCAGGCTCGTGCCATTTTGCGGGCACCCATCTCCCCGAGCTCTGAGACGGTACGTGTTTTGCTCTGGAGGTCTAGGGATGGGCGTTGGGCGAGTTTCGATGTGTAACGTTTCGGTTTCTTGCGATTGCATTATGTTTCCTCGTTCTAGACAGATTGGATGGTGGGACATTCATGTCGGAGTAGTCTTGTCTACCGTTCTCGTTCTCAGCACAAGTGTTTGAGGCTTTAAAATACAGAGAGTGCCTAAGCGAGCTGAGCCTAGTTAAGGATTCTGTAGCTTTTTGTCGTTCTTGATTGTTTTCCTTACACAGGAAAGTACGAAGAGGATCAATGAAAGGCGAATGTGAGCTGATACTGTACACCATGAAAGCATGGATGCTGCAGGGGTGCACAATTTGAGCATTGTTTGTCTCCGAGGTTGTGAAATGGTCAGGTACGCAAGCTCAATCAAATGGCTTAAGTAGAAGGCATTAGACAATGTGTCAAATTGGGCATTGGGAATCGTTGTCTTTGAGTTGCTAGACACATCATTAGCCGACGTGCCGCACCTGAGACGACATGTGCCACTTGTAGGAGAAGTCTTAGAGTGTTGTGTTCGTTGGATGTGCAAAATGGCATTGCCGATCCATTTGATGTTCGTTTGTAGATTCAATTTATTTAATTTTCGCGTCCTGCTCTGTTTGCCTTATATTTCATCTCTTGTGCAAACGGTGCAGGTAACCCCCATGCACAATTGATCCTTAGATTTCAGATACAGCAGTCTCAGGAATCCTTGAATCGGCTAGTGCCTCAGAAGTATGACAATCAAGTACAGAAGGCAGGCTACAGCTACGAGATCCACAAGAACTCAGACCCACAAATGGGCCCAGGGAAATGGATTGGCAGATGACGAGAGTGTTGATGTCTTTGCTGATGAGTGCAAAGAAATATTTACAACTAAGAGTGACGTATCCCTGGCCATGGTCGCTACATCTGGAGCGCATAGGCAAAGCGTTTCGGGTAGCTCGGTTGTAAAGAATATGGTTGCAGAAGCTTCGGACAGGGATGAAAAAATTGCGAGACAATTCACCTTAGGTATCTTAACTAAGTTCTCGCAACTCCGCCAGAAATTGCAACGAGACCATTGGGATATGATTTCATCAACGAACACCACGAAATTTGCTGTGATAGCAGGATCCAAGATGCTGGAGCTCAAATGGTACCACGACTTCAATGACGTGGGTCATGTTCCCGGCGTACGAGTCGGTGACTGGTACTCGTATACATACGAGCTACTTCTAATTGGCTTGCACAGGCATCTCCGAGGCAACATATGCCACCTTTCCTCCACTTCAGAACTGTCGAAAACCAAGTACAAGAATCTAAGCGTTGTATGCAGCATTGTTATCGGCGATAACGACCATGTATCTGGCGATTCACTCCTTTTCATCGGTCAAGGCGGAAAACAGAAGCAGTCGAGAGCAGAAACTGGTAACCTTGCCATGATGAATTCGTGCAACTTGTCCCTGCCCGTGCGAGTTATAAGACGGGAGAAAGATATGGGCAGCACCACTGGCCAGAGATTTACTTATTATGGGTTGTACAAAGTGTTGAAATTTATTCTAGATACAGGCATCCATGGCCACTCTGTATACAAGTTTTTCCTTCAGAGAGAGGGAGGGCAACCGAGCTTGGAGTCTGTCTTACCGAAGCCATTTACTAAGCCAGATCCTTCAACTTCTCCTGGCGTGTTGTTGACACCTGATATTTCCGAGGGTGTAGAGCAAACTCCAGTTCGTGTAGTGAATGCCGTGGATGTTAACGCTCCGGATACTTTCCATTACATCACCACTGTTGTCTATCCACGCAGGGACGTCCCGGTTCAAACCCAGGCCTGTGAATGCCATTTTGGCTGTGAGGATGGCATTTGTCCTTGTGTGAAGAAGAACAGTGGTAGTGTGCTGGCTTACAACGATGATGGTCACCTCATTCGAGTGCGCAACATTGTGTATGAGTGCGGGAGTTTTTGCAACTGCAGCCACGCCGCCTGCCGAAACAGAGTGAGCCAAAAGGGCTTAAAATGGCACCTGGAAATATTCAGGACGATGTCAAAGGGGTGGGGTGTTCGCACATTAGAGTTCATCCCTTCCGGTAGCTTTTTGTGTGAACTAACTGGGGAGCTACTCACAGCAACCGCAGCAGCTGATAGAGAAAACGATGAATATCTCTTCAACCTTGACTTTCATAAAAATGCTAGGGGGCGCAGTAAACCTTCAAAATCAAAGCGACAGGCTCTGGTTGAGGAGCTATCGGCGCACTATGTAATTGATTGTAGACTAAGTGGGAATGTTGCGAGGTTCATCAATCACAGCTGTAACCCGAATCTATTTGTGCAAGGCGTACTTCACGACCATGGTGACTTGAATCGAGGCCATATTATGCTGTTTGCAGGGGAAGACATAGCTGCTGGAACCGAGCTTGCGTATGATTATGGTTACGAGCTGAATTCTGTTCGTGACATCCATGGGAATGTGGTTGCAAAGCAGTGCCTTTGTGGCGTAAGCATATGCAGGAAAAGGATGTACTGACCTCGGAGCTTTTCAAATGCCTTGATCCCTTGTAGATTAGGTCGATTTTTATGGATACGGCAATTCCTTCCTGAAGTCCCAGTGTGTGCGTGAGAACCTGGCAACCTGGGCATGATCAATTCTTTGGTCTTAGAACAGCCTTGGCTCATTGTCTGGGTTAAGATTGTTCAGTTTGAAGGCTCAGAAATACACTATGGAAACAGGTACTCCATCAACCAGCAAGTTCGAAGAATGGAAACCCCTTCGTGCTGAAAATTCTTCTTTTTAAATTGGGGCTATCTCACTTTACAATGTATCCACTCTAGCTCACTTAAAACTTTTGAAACTTAGTGTCAAAACCTTCGCCTTTGGCATGGAGTGCTCATGTCAACCGCATGGCACGTATAAGTCCAAGCTTCTTTGATGAGGTTTTAATGGAACGCAGGTCCAATTGACGATAAACTCACAGTTTACTAACATCAGGTACGCCAGATTGTAATGGTTGGATACACAAGTGTTGGAACCCTAAAATTGTTTCTCGCATAGGGGAGTAGTGGTTTTCAACAGCTGTACTTCTACAATCCACAATCAATAACATTCTTCCTTCACTCCTTCCAGGGTTAACAACAATTACTCTAAAACTATCTAAATGAGTATATGATTACATGCAATATCGATTCTGATTAACGGTGAAAAATTTGGACACAACTAGCCCATGGTCGTAATTTTGGAGTTCAAAATGGTTGGTTGGTTGGAATTTCACTTGGGTGTGTACTTCAACCTTATTGTGCCTGTAATTGTGATGGAATAATTGCATAATGTGCATGTTGAAATTGTGTATCAAAGTATACTGATTTTTTCACTTTCTAAATTCATTTTTATTCTTTTTTTTGTTATTTTGACTGACTTCATGTATTCAAATATTACTCTTAATAATAAATTACCAAAACATCATTATAATAAGCATTATAAGATTTGGACATGATAAATATGTACGTTCTTTTAAAATTTCTAGATCACTCAAGGATGAGTGTTGGGGTAAATGTTTTCTTTGTTCTTCTTCAATGTAATGCATGGAAGAAGATATAAGATTAGCTGAGTTATATAAACATGTACTTCAGTTTTTGATGGTTACCTTCTATTATTATTATTATTCAGCATGTCTTCAAAATGATCTTTCTAATATTGAATATATTTAAAAATGATCATATGGTGTATTTTATTATATATATAACTATTTATCATGTTTTAAGGTTTAATATTAATTGATGTTTTGGATATTTAAGGAGGTCTTTAGATCTAGAAACTTACTTTGAATGGCTATAATATAAAAGCTTTTGAAAGTCCTCCACTTGTAAATAAAAGTTATATTTTAAAAGCCTTACCTATTGGAGATAGTATAAAGTTGGTGGAGGCCATATTATAGACCAAATCATTCTTATATAATAATTTTAAATATAGTAGCTAGAATCTTAATTGTGACAATTTTATCAAATATAAAAATATTGATTTAATTTTTTTAATATTATTTATAAAATGTATTTGACATGACATTCAATTATTTTTTTATAAAAACCACCTCTTGATGATGGGCCTAATACAAATTTGGGGGAAAAACTATTCATAGCATGTAGACAAAATAATGCACTCTATCACACCTTTTTGTCTTGTATCTTCTTGGCTGATTTTTTATGTATAAGCCACCTAAGAGAGGCTTCTCAATTTTAACCAATGACAAGTTTAGAAAATATTTTATTTAAATATTATAGATAAAATATAATAAAAATAGAATATTAAATAAATAATATAAATATATAATTTATTATATATTATACAATAAAATTTCTTGTTAATCTTTTAAATTCATTTATTTGTATTTATATTTTAGTTGGCTCAATTTAATTTACTAATATTATTGTAACAATTTGCATAACCATACTAGTAATGTCAAAGTTACTCCTATCATTAAAGTGTTCTCAAAAAAAGATCTATTAAAGTGTTTTCAAAAAAAAGATCTATTAAAGTCTAAAATAAACTTTTAGTAGCAATTTGTATTTGTCTACTCTATTATTTTATAAATAATTATAAATATAAAACTTGTTATAAAAATAAAAATAAAAATATATATTTTTTATATAAGTAATTATTTTTAATGTATACATATAGTTTTTTCAAATTTATTTTTAATATATTTTATATATTCTATTTAAATCATATTTTTTAAAAATATTTTAGATATTAATTTTATAATTTAATATTATAAATAAAGCTCTAAATTAAAGTCATTGACTTGTATAATTTGTGTCAATAAAATGATATCTAGTTTTAGTTTTTAAAACTAAAATATAAATAAACATATTTTTATTTACTCAATTTAGAATGATAATTTTAAAATACATGAATTGAAGAAATAAAAATAAAAATAAACCATAAAAAACCATGGCAACTTAAGAAAATAAAATAACATTGTTCTTCTAATGTTGCTAAGTATTAGAATATGTATATCTTCTAAAATAAACCAAATCACTATGTATTACTAACTCTTAATTAATATATGATAGTAAATTTTTTACACATGTAAATTATAGTCATAGCAAGCAACATATGGCATAAAGAAGGTTAAAAAAAGTTTTGTATAATAGTAGAATTTCTTAAGGATTTGGAATAATAACTACCAAAATAAAGATTTAAACAATAAATAATAAAGTGGTGCATTCAATATTTAGGCTATTTTTTTGGTAAAATTTACATGGCTATGAGAAATTATAATATTTTTCTTAGTTACAAGGATGCCATAAATTTTAATTAAAATTAATATATATAAAATTAATTATATTATATATTTAAAATTAATATATATAATACATAATTAAAATTAATATATATAACTCTTATTTTAGCATTGCTGTACCAAGAATCATTATAAGATGTATAATAGAAGCTAAGAGATCATGATATATTGTAATTCTACTAAGTAAGGTTTAACTATTAGATAGAATATTATTATTCTAAAATTATATATATGAATAGGATATAGTATCTAGCTTTAGATAAATTAATTTGGAAGTAATATAAAGTCTAATGATTTAAACTAAAAAAATAAAGGACATAATATGTTGCTTAAATATGTATAAAAAAATGCTATAAATTGGCAATAATACTATTAAATTTATATGTATTTCTAATTGGTTTAGTATAGATTTTTAAAAATGCTATTAAATTTTTATTTTGAAATAAATAAATAATTATATATATATATACATATATATATAATCTTACTACTGAAGCATAAAATTATCTTTAAAATTTTATATTTTAAAATTAAATATGGATTAAATTCTTTCATGAATGTTTTTAGTAAAACTTTAATAAAAAATTGTCTAAATAATTTTAGCATTCAAATTACTTGTAATCAAATTTGAAAAGTAAACAAATTCTTAAAAAATATACATATATATATATATATATATATTATTTTTTTGAGTTTTAATATTTTAAATAATATTATTTAAAACTTTGAGTAGTCATATATATATATATATATATATATATATATACATATACTATAAAATTTAAAATACAATATTAATTATAAACTCTAACATAATTTGCCACAAATGTTCAGATTCACTTTAGACATTTTTGATTTTATAATATTTAGAATATATTGATTTACTATTAAATTAAGATTTAAATTTTTTTGTCGTTGGTTAAAAAATATATAATAATCAAATAACTAGTTTAATGATATGATTGTTAAGAATTAAAGATGTCAATCAAATTTGTCACTTCGTTTAATAATTTTTTTCTCATTAACAAAAATCAAAACTGTTTATTTTTAAAATACTATTGCTTTATTTGATTTTAAGTATAGTTAAATGAATATTTTTATATTAAATTATTAGGATAAACTCCAATTAATATATGTGATATTGTCATTTTTTCAATAAATTACGTGATGTAATTGTAATGTTGAAAGTATTTTTAAATTTATTTTCTACACCAAAGACATTAAGTTTAACATGATAAGCATGGTGATTAATCTTTTTTGTTCTACGTGGAGAAATGAAGTGACAACTATGGTAGATTGAGTGTAAATGAAATGTACATGTAAATATCTTTGGAAATAAATATAATTATGAATAGTATGTACAAAGTATCTATAAGATCAAGTGGGTGTCATGGAGTAGGACACATGTTTATTAAGGCCATCAGGTTCATTGTTATGCCATGATAATTGTTGTTGAGTTTTTGGAAATTGAGTGATGTAAAAGATGTATTTTGAAACTAAACTAGTGAAATTCTGTTGAAATATGGTTTGATGAGTTTGTGTAGTTATATGCAAAGGGTGAGAAAGAAGACCAGAAATTAGTTTTTAAAACTACATCTTTAATTGGAAAAGCTTATTTACATTGAGGTGAATAAAACATACTGATATTAAGTAATACATCATTCAATTAGATTTATTTAATGTATTCTATCCATAAGTACTCAAGATGATGGGGTTGTGGCATCAATGAGTATATAATCTTTGATTGTGATGTGGAAAACAAAAGTGAAGAAAGGCACAAAGACTCTCTTTAGCTTGGTAGTTTAATCACATAGCATTTAACTTCTATGGATGTGAATGATGTTGAGTAATTTTAAATCTATTAAAGTATTTTAATTTTTGTGTAAAATGTTCATTGCTCTTGAATTAAGATTGTTCCATTGTCTAAATCTAGGGCTTGTTTGCCTCATATACTTAAAAAGCTACTTGTGTGGTTGCAAATAGAATTAATAATTGGTAATTTTTTGTGGGAGCCTTGTAAATAGTTGATTTAAATGTTTCAAGTCTACATTTTAAAATTTTATATAATTATTAATTTATAAGCATATAAAACATATCTTCTATTTAGCAATTTATTATTAATAACAACAGGATTTGATGAAAATAAATATGATAGTACATATTAAATTGATATAACTACAATGATTGGTGCAGATCTGGTATAATGGATGTACTAAACACATGTCAATGTTTGCATCTTTTTGAAGTTAGAGTTAATGTGGGCCTGGAAAAAAGTTGAGAAAAAAATTAAAAAACAAAACAAAACAAAAAATGTTATTCTATGAGATATGTAATCTCTTAAACAAACAATATAGCAGAAATTGAATGCAATGAGTAAAATTTAAGGATCCAAGAAATGCTTACTAAAGCACTCTCCACTACCCATATTTAGATTATTATTATTATTAACTTATGTATTTTTGTTTTTATACTATTGTTTTAGCAACATACAGTGATTGTCCACATGCAATGATACAATAAGCAAAAGTCAAATAATTTCAACTTCAATAAAACCTGAAAAAATAATAACATCAACACCAAAGGTGCAGCTCAAAGAAAAAAAACTTGACACATGAAAGATCAAATTTCAAAAGTGTATAAGTGGTAAAACAAATATGCCAGAATTGCTTATTTTTTCCCACAATCTATGCCTGCTAATATTGAACAAACATTTATTAAATCCTTGCAAATTTTTATCAAATCTAATTATTTTATCAAATTCAATAATTCCTTACCGTATTCAACACAAAAACTACTGCACCTTCCGATATCCTTACAACTTTTAATGCCATGAAATCTTCCTGTCCAACTCACCTTTTTTCCCCAAGGCCACGTCAACCTGAAAGCCACGTCGTCGACGGCCTTCGACTACTGGTCGCCGCAATCTTGGTAATATGGGTAGTCGTCATAATTCACCGACCAATGGTCGGCCGAGGATCTGAGCTCAAGAAACCCTGGAAACCCTGAAGCTTGGACGTGGCTCCGTGTGCTTGTGGCCTGGATCGGGAGGTATCCCAAAATTTGACCGACTTTGAATTGTGCAGGAAGTTCCCCTTTGTCTTCGTGCTTGATTGCGGCGTCTGGCGTAATATTCTCGTGGGTCGCATTCTAGCGAGCCAAAATTCGTCGAAGACGGACACGGGACGGGTTTGTTTGAAGAATTGGGACAGGAAGCGAAGCGGAACAAAGATTGATGATGTGCGGAAGGGGGAATTTTCAGAGGCGAGGGATTTGTCAGTTGGGTTCGTTTGTGAGTTTCTCGTCTGCGAGATAGGGTCGGTGATGAAGTAGCCTGGAGGAGAAAATTTGGTTTCGAGAGGTCGTGGCATCGATTTAGAGGCTTTTGAGAAGCTGGGTTGGGAACAGAGGGGTGAGGGTTCCCGCTTGGTTTCTGGAGTCCAGGAATTGAAGGAATTTTTTCTGGTCGGAAGAAGCCAAATCGCGCGCGACCGGGTGTATCTGCAAGAAGGGAAAGCAGTTGAAGTCTGATACGATGTCATCGCAAAGGTCGGCAGCGGTGGCGCGCCGGCTGCGTCGCAATATCGTAAGTTTTAGTGCCGCTGGTGTGCATCTTTGTCTTTATGACACTGAATTTGACTTGTGTTTTTCTTGATTATGTTTTGGGTTTTCCTATGAGCCCTAGTTTTGTCTGTATACGACATTTTGGACAGGGGATGTGCTCAACTTCTGCCTCTCCTGATTCATTCTCCCTCACAAGAGTTCATTCCGTAGATCGTACGTTTGTAGTTTCAAGTATGTGGAAATTCTTCGAGTTTTATCCTCTTGGCTTGGGATGCGAGTTGTTACCTTAGCATCTAACGTCGTGTTCTTTTTGACATTCAGCAGGAGGTTTTGACGAATCAAGTTACTTCTAGCGCTCAAAGGCACAGAAATGTCAATAGCTTGGGGCACAGCAAGTCATTCTTATCTTCAGGCAGTCTAGGGCAAAATGCATCTAGAAGATGGCTTCATAGCCTTGGATTGTTGAGAGCAGGAACTGCCGATTGTGCAATTACTAGAAAAGCGTTTGATAGGTTTGGCACCTCTAGACGAGGCATTCATGAAATTGCAAGAAGAGTTGGAAGCGGTAGTGCTCGAAGGGTTTTGCTTCAGAACATTGGAAGCAAGAGAGCATTTTGTTCTGAAACCCCTAAGAAGAAAGGTGAGAAAATAATAAATTCAACCTTTGTGTATCGCTTATCAATATTTGGTTCGGAAGAGCATACCTTCATCTTTCATGCTCCTATGTGTAGAATTATGCTGGAATTTCGAGGGAATTTTCTTAGTTCAGGTAGAGACTTCTCTGCAAATGAGGATCAACACTCCATCCTTTTCATGAGAACTGAGAAGCTATAGCCAATTTCAGTAGACTTGAAGTGTCTTTCTTCATATTTCCAATGAAGATATCAGATTACGCTGGGAATTTTTTCATGTCCATATTCGATTTTTTTCGCAAGTGTTGAGGAATTGTCTACGCAGGTTTCGAGAATTATTATCCAAAGAACAGAAAGGATCTTCCCAAAGGTCGGAATGAGCAGAAGTCCGAGCAGAAGGGAGGTGAGCTTTATAAAGATGCTCAGGAAGTAAAGCATTCTAGAGATAGTTGTAGCGAAATGGAATTCTGAGATTATTTTGCAGTTTGGATACTTCTTTCTTGTTGCCTCACGCCCTGAATGTTGCAGAGCAAGATTCGAAGCAAGAAGGCGATAAGTATTTCACAGATACCTCTAAGTCGCAAATGCAGTCCCTGATCGCCACTGGTGCTGCAACAGTGGCCATTCTTACCACTCTTTCTATGGGCCGTAGTGATGCTCAGCAGGTATTAAATTATTCTTCGCTGCCAGTTCTTGGTGTTTTCGTACTTTGGGTCATTCTGCTTTCAGCTATTACGAAGTATTGACGATGTCGTCACAAAGTTAATGATGTTACTGTGTATGGGTTTTTTCCAGGGTAACACAACACGTGCTATTGTTTTTTGAGGTTAAGTTTGTTTCTTAGTGTATGAATTTTTGGAATCTAGTTGTTATAGTAAGCGTGTTCCTATTTTTATAGCATAAATTTCTTTCCTTCTGCGTTTGGGAGTTGTAAGCTAGTCTAAGTTTACGTTGGTGATAATTTTGAAGCAGATCAGCTTTCAGGAGTTTAAGAACAAATTGCTGGAACCAGGCCTAGTTGACAGAATTGAAGTCGCCAACAAAAGCCTAGCTAAAGTCTACGTGTATACAGGTGATACAGACGGTCCTTTCTAGATTAAAGCAGGGGCATCGTTATTTTATGACCTAATACCAAATAAGGGCTTAAAAGAGCCTTTTTGAGGCTGCTCAGCAGTTCGTGTTTTGTTTCTCTTTTATTGTAGTATCATAGTGCTTCATTGTAGCCAGTACACAATAAAACCACTTGCTATGAATCAGTTCCGAACTTCTGTTGCTATAGCCGGCTAAGTTGTTGTCTGTACAGGTTCACAGCAGGGTGCTGAAGCAAGAGTAAATAAAGGTGGTAACATGGATGGAAGTATTGATGACGTGCAGACTGATTCGCGACCACAACCTGGGCACTCGAACTCTGTGTATAAGTATTACTTCAACATTGGAAGTATTGACTCATTTGAGCGTAAGTTAGAAGATGCACAGGATGCGTTAAACGCTGATCCTCGTGATTACATTCCTGTTACATACGTGTCAGAGATGAGCTGGCAACAGGAGCTTTTGCGTTTGGCTCCTACTATATTGTTAATAGCTGGCTACATCTATTTCTCACGGCGTATGCAAGGCGGTTTTGGAGTGGGTGGAGGAGGTGGTGGTATGGGTGGGCGTGGAATATTCAATGTTGGAAAAGCCCAAG
The DNA here is from genome assembly GCA_036785485.1 of Physcomitrellopsis africana. Lineage (NCBI taxonomy): Eukaryota > Viridiplantae > Streptophyta > Bryopsida > Funariales > Funariaceae > Physcomitrellopsis > Physcomitrellopsis africana. Next base: position 113,354 of record JAWRVF010000789.1, read on the forward strand.
TGACTAAGCTCAGCAAGAAACAGAAGGATAAGGTTTGTCTTTCTGCAGAACTAATTTAAACTTTATTGCAACTTACTAACCTGTCGAGAGGACCTTATCTTAGTATCAAACTTCATGTTCTTTAGTCTTGCACAGGGTTAGGATGAGAGATGCTGTTTCATAATGGTGAGCTATTTGCTAATAATGAAGACGTACTAGGGGTAGAGTATTGTTTTTGATGTATCTGTTGTGTCATTACAGGTTATGTTCAAAGATGTTGCCGGTTGTGACGAGGCAAAACAAGAGATTATGGAGTTCGTTCACTTTTTGAAGAACCCCAAGAAATACCAAGAACTTGGTGCTAAAATTCCAAAGGGAGCTCTTTTGGTTGGTCCACCTGGTACTGGAAAGACCTTATTGGCGAAGGCAACGGCCGGAGAAGCTGGAGTACCATTTCTTTCAATCAGTGGATCGGATTTCATGGAGATGTTTGTAGGGGTCGGTCCTTCTCGAGTCCGTGATTTGTTTGCTCAAGCTAGACAGACTAGTCCTAGTATCATTTTCATAGATGAGATCGATGCAATTGGACGTGCTCGAGGACGAGGCGGGTTTGCAGGAGCCAATGATGAGCGTGAAAGTACCCTTAACCAGCTTCTAGTTGAAATGGATGGTTTTGGCACAACTACTGGTGTCGTAGTTCTCGCAGGAACGAATAGACCTGACATTTTAGATAAGGCATTGTTGCGTCCTGGACGATTTGATCGGCAAATTGCGATCGATCGTCCTGACATTAATGGGAGAGAGCAGATTTTCCGGATATACCTTGAGAAGCTAAAACTGGATCAAGATCCTATTTATTATTCTCAACGGATGGCAGCATTAACTCCTGGGTTTGCAGGTGCTGATATTGCAAATGTCTGTAATGAAGCTGCACTGATTTGTGCTAGAAACGAAAAATCAGTGATTACCATGGACCATTTTGAAGCTGCTATTGATAGGATCATTGGTGGCCTAGAGAAAAAGAAGCGGGTATGTGTTGCCGTTTAGTCTTGAGTTGGATTTTGGTGCTTTGTGTGGGACCTTTCTCTGTATCTGGTTTTGCACAGCCTTGATTCGTAACCAAGTAAATTGGATTGGCCTAGGGGCTTTGCTTGGGCTGAAGCTGCTCATACATGCAGTACTTAAGTTGTGATGCTTCTGATTTACCAGGTAATTAGCAAGGAAGAAAGGAGAACAGTGGCATATCATGAAGCTGGCCATGCTGTCTCGGGCTGGTTTTTAGAGTATGCTGAGCCATTGCTTAAAGTGTCAATTGTACCACGTGGTACTGCTGCTTTAGGTTTTGCTCAGTATTTACCGAACGAGAATTTGCTCATGACAAAGGAGCAACTTTTGGATATGACATGTATGACACTTGGAGGTCGTGCCGCGGAGCAGGTATTGGACGAGTCTCTCTTTTTATTATTATTATTATTATTATTTTTTGTCTTGGATACCCTCTCTTGAAGAGGGTTGCTGTGCCCCTTGAAAAGCTTAGTTTGGCTAGTGTCATTTTATATGATAGTGCCCTGGATTTGGTCACTTATTAATTTACTTGCAATAAGAAGAGAATGAAAATCCTCCTCTTTACTCTGGATGTGATTGTGTTAAGTCTTGTTTTTAAACATTGATTATTTATTGATTTATTTATTTATGTTACTTCACACAGGTATTGATAGGCAAAATATCAACAGGGGCGCAGAATGATTTAGAAAAAGTGACGAAAATGACATACGCCCAAGTCGCAGTTTATGGGTTTAGTGATAAAGTTGGTCTCCTCTCGTTTCCACCTAAGGACGACGGGTTTGAAATGTCAAAGCCTTACAGCAATGAAACAGGCGAAATCATCGACCAGGAGGTCCGAGACTGGGTGGCCTCGGCGTATGCTAGAACACTGGCCTTAATCACAGAGCACAAAGCAGGTGTTGAAGCTCTTGCCCTCAAGCTTTTGGAGAAGGAGGTATTGCATCAGGAAGATCTAGTGGCTATTTTGGGTGAAAGGCCATTCAAAAATGCAGAGCTTTCAAACTACGACAAATTTAAGCTTGGTTTTGCACCTTCTCGAGAAGACCAGGCTAAGCTAGGCTCATCGCAACCGTCTGAGGATGGCATTCTCCCAGAGCAACCGTCATCAACTCCTCCAACTCCTCCAGGTTTAGATGGGTCTCAGCCTGTTCCCGCTATACTGTGAAGAAATACTTAACAAGAGCTGTAGTTCATAGAAACTTACAATGCGACTGACCTGTTCAGCAATTGCAGGGTTTAGAGGGTTTAGGTCTGATAAGTGTCTCTCAACATTGAAGGTAGTAAATATCATGCTGCATGAAGCTCCTAATTGCACAGTATTCTTCTGTTTAACCTCGTTGCTCGATTTCGAAGGTGGAGGAAGGGTGTATTTTGCTAGAAGCCTTCCTAATGCCCACCAGATTTATTTTTCATGCTCTGCCATTCTGTAGAGCCTTTTATGGACCTCGTACATTTAGGGTTATTCATTGGATCAAGATCTCTCGAAATCAGGAATTGTTAATTTGCTTGGCTTGTTCATCTGGATAGTTTGACAGATGTAATCTGTGACGAGAAAGCTTGTAGATTAGCTCAAGTTTATGTTAGGGATTAGGGATTCTGAGCATTTGAGCCTCATACGATAGGTCGTGCTGATAGCACTTGAAAACCCTGTTAGAATATAAAGCTTTTTTAGAGCTTCTTTCGTAACCATGTTAACATGTTAAGAACTGAAATGAGGAGCTTTGTTCAATGCAAGTGAACGGAGTTTGTCCTGAACGTTTTCAGCGGTTCTGCAACAGCGAGTACGCGGTGACCCCGTGTTGATTATAATCAATGTTGCACTGGTTAGAGTCCTGCATTAGAGAAGTGTCAATATTGTTTGAGATTTTAGGTTTGCTTCACTGTGAGTTTCATCCTCGATTGTGTTGTATGTTTGTACCCAGATTGCTAACTTTGTTTTATTCTCACACAGTCTGCTGCAGTGAATATGACAAACGCTTTGGATAGTGAACATTGCAGGTCATCTTCCCTCTTAAATCTACGAGGCACTCGGAGCTCGTGCATGATATGGCGGCTGCACCCAGAGCAGTATCATGCAGAAGCTCCGAGTGGCAGATGCGGCGGCTGTACAGTCATTCAACAGATCGCAAACTGGGTGGTGTACATGATGACAATGTATCAAGTTGAAAATAATGCACTTATAATCACATTTAAATTAAAGAACTGAAAGTGTGATAACGGAAGGGTGATCTTAGGGAAATGTGATGACAGGCAAGATTATGATGAACAACAGTTTTCTGTAACATGGCTTCTTGGAATTCTTTGAAGGCTTTCATGCTACAACTCCTTGTGTATTGAATCTTTTTGGCAACTTTTCTTAGTTTTTGGCCTTAGATTTTGGGATGTGAATATGTTGAGTTGAATCGCTTGGTTTTTGAATTCCCGCACTACAAAAAGTTACAGCATTGGTTGTGTGCATATTTTTGCTACTTTGTTTTGATTTATTGAATTATTTAATATTTTCAATGCGGTAATCCAAAATTTATAATTTGCAATTGTAACGTGGCAACTGGTTCTTTATTTTATGTAAATTGGACCATAATCATGATAAATATAAGTTTGGATTTGGCAAAAGATATATATTTTTTAAAATTGCAATTGAGTAATGTCATGCAAAAGAACTTCATTTTTCCATAACTCAAACCAATGAAACTCTGTTGCAAAACATAAAATTTGTGGTTTTGTCTTGATGCTATTTTATTGATAAAGTACCAACATATTGTCATGTTACTATAAAAATTTCAAAGTGAAAAACTTTGGTTTTAAAGTTAGTTTTAGTTTTTAGATTTTATTTCTTTTCTTTCTTTGTTTGTATGTGTGTATATATGTATGTGTCTATGTATATATAGTGTTCTCTTGTAAATTAATCCCCCCAAAACTAATAATCTCTAATAATTAATCAAAATTTTGAGAATTGACTCCATTTTATGGTGCATAATTAGTAATCTTTGATTTCTAATCATTAGTTAATTTTTATTGACTTTTATTAAGTAACAAAGGTAATTAACACATGCCATGAGGATGGCATGCCACATGGTTATATGTGATTGGGTGAGGCAAGGTCAAGTGGCTGCTATGACAAAAACGACCATGGCAAGGATAATTTCCATCCTATCTTTAATGTGCCACCTCTAATAATTAATAACCTTTAATAATTAATACTGTTTCTAGTAACAAATGATATTAATTAATGGATAATTATTATGTATGTGTATATAAATATAAGAAATAAAAATTGATTCATTCAACATGTTGGAAAATAATCCAAATATTGTTAAAAAGACATTGTAGAATAATTTTTTGGAAATAAAATTATCATAAAATAAAATCATAACATGTTGTAGTATAAAACAATACCAATGGATTTTACATATGTTAATTATAATAAAGAAGTCAAAGCATGCTAATTATGACTTGCCGAAAGTACCACTGATTTGGATTTGTGTAAAAAGAGACATTAATTCAGTTTTCCAAATAGAAAAACTTGTGCTATAATATGCAAACCATCCATTCCATTAATATGAGGTGTACAATTGGGACATGAGCACCGAATCATAATGTATCACCTACACAATCTTCTTTTACCCTATTCTCCTCACACCGAGCCTAACAATGCAACTTTGCCTTTAAAAGGCGTTCACATACTTTTTTCCATGCACTTACGGCTTCTCATGAAACGATGATGGACGGCGTCACCGACCGACGAAGAGCATGGGAATTGCACCGCCGCAATCCAGCAAATCGGCGACCGGGGATCCGAACCACCGATTGCAGGAGATCGGGACACGATCACGGTGCGGCGATGCAGACTGACGGCGAATTTCAGCAGCACGGAGTGCAGGATGAATGAATTGTGGCGGGGGAGGTGGCCGGAAGCAGGCGTGAAATTGTGGCGCTCGATCCAATCATTCATGGCATCGACGCCGTTTCCGGAAGCATGGAACCCCTAATTTGCCACAATTGCAGAGCTCCAAGCCAGAGCAACAGTGTCGGGGCCCGCCGAGATTCTTCTAGTAAAGGTACAGTCGGGGTTCACCGTCGCGGTTAGCGGGATCAGGCCACGGGTTAAGGATCCTGTTAGGGTTTGGCGCTGCTGCTGCTAATTTACACCTGCTGTTATATCTTGTCGTTGCTCGATGCTGTCGTCTCTCCACCCTCATTTCGTAGTTCATTCGTAGGCTGGCTATTCAGTGCATCTTGTACATTGCGTCAGATACCCCCGCCGGTTCTGCATATTCAGATCGTGGTGCTTCTCACAGAGGCGCTCTGGAACGGAGTTTTGAGAAATTTCGAGTAGTTGGGGGTGGAGTTGAGGGGTTGAGTCGGACTATGTGTTGATTGATCACTAATTGTTGATGAAGTGATTGATCATGGTGTTTCGGTGTCCGTCGAGAGGCTCCGTGCGAGGGCGATTAATTCGTGGGTTCTAGGCTTTCGTTCTGTGATGTGGAATGTGAGATCGAATTGCGTGAGTCTCAAGGCCTTGGCAGCTCGCAGAGGCGTCATTCGTGAACGCGGAATGAGATTGCTGTTTGTTGATTGAAGTACGTGTTCCTGACTTCGACCTTTGGGGTTTCGAGAATGGATAGATGCGGATCACCGTGATGTGATTTTTCGTCGCTGCGGTTCTGTGGCGCTCCGCATAGTCCGTGCAGGTGCATGGGGAACTTAACTTTGGTCTTTTTTGATTTCGATGGTTAGGTGATGCAGATTGCCGTTTGTAAAAGAATGTTGAACTTCAGACATGCGCCTAATTTTCGTCCAGACGCTATTCCCATTTTTTTGTTATTATAATTTCCTGCATTGTTGCATCTCATCTCTTGTAGAACATGAAAGAAATCTAGTCTACAGAGCTGATGCCTCTTCGCGACAGATTTTGCTTCTGGCAGTCTTCTCTCTATCCGGTTAAGACGATTCCACACAGAAGTCGCGAGTAACAGATACCCAAGTCTTTTCTCTAATTCTCTTCCTTTCCTCTGATTTTTTTTGGTTCGTATGTGTGCTCATCCAAATTCTGACATCTTACAAACCGGACTGACACATCTAGTCCGATTACCATGAGGTTGCTCTGGAAAAGCTTGCATTGAAAGCGTTCCTTTTCAAATTCTCGAAAATGAATATTCTAATAGTTGGTAAATCCTCGTAAGAAAGTGGCCTTAGGGTTTTTTTTTTTGTGTGTGTGTGTGTGTGGTTGAAGTATTGATATAGGTGGTCACTGAGTCTCAAATTAAGAATGTACATGAAAAAAAATGCTCTCTTATTATGATGTTTACAATGATGATGCTGGCTTTTGAGGATCGTCAAAGTGACCAGAGACATTTTAATCTGAGTTTAGAGGCTGGGAGATGAAATTCAGAATGCAATGAAGCCTAATGGCATGGGACCTGGTACGGATTGGCCGGAGTCGCAAGTTACGCAGCCGCAGCAAACAAATGGGGTACGAGAAAGAGAACCAGCCAATGACAATCACCGGTTGAAAAGGCGGCCGTCCTGCGGGTCCTTAACGAATGATGGAAATATGGGATTATCTATGGCTCAGAACTTATCTATACCTACCGGTTTTGTGGGGCAAAAAGTTCCAAGGAAAGATGCGCTTTCATTTGCAGCCGTTCTTCGATCTCGTAACAAAATCGTTGGTATGATCATCAGTTGAACACAACCCCCCCTCCCCCTCCACCTGCCCTCGGCTCTAAGTAAACAAATAACATTTCATTTGTTGTGTGTTTTAATTTTGCCTCATTATTCACATCCTCATTAACATGCAGATGCGTTGGCCCTTTATGAGAGTATTTTGGAGGTGGAACCTCAAAATGTGGAAGCTCATGTTGGGAAAGGAATCTGCCTGCAACTCCAGAATCTACATCGTCCAGCATTTGAAAGTTTCCAGAATGCTTTGCAGCTTGACGCGCAGAACGCTTGTGCTTTGACGCATTGTGGAATGCTGTACAAAGAGGAAGGTCATTTGCTGGAAGCAGCAGAGGTAAATGCTACCTTTCGACTTGACTGACTTGGCGTATTCGTGTTATGAATGATCTTGTTAGTCCGTGGAATTATTCCTTACGTTCAAACAGTGATATCATCACGTTGCAACGCAACTGTAAGCTTGAGTTTTTACAAGCTTCGAAATGGTGCTGTCAGGGTCAACTTAACAATCTTTACTGCTCACCTTTGAATGTCTTAGGCATACCGCAAGGCTCTATTGACAGACCCGACGTACGAAGCAGCTTCAGAAAATCTTGCTATTGTGCTCACCGATTTAGGCACGAGTCTGAAGCTATCGGGACATATTCAAGAAGGTCTGACGAAGTATTATGATGCCTTAAAAGCAGACAGTCGGTATGCTGTAAGTCGACATCGGCCCTCCCATGCTTAAAATGAGTTTCATGCTTGTTTTTCTCATTCTGGGTTCGGATCATACAAGTTATCTCTATTGAAATCCAAGTTGCTATACTAAAATAATTTTTCCCTGGAGTGATGTTTTTGTTGAGAAGAATCATCTACTGTGCTGCTCTGCTTTAGTGAGGTTTCTACTGGTTTGCTGGATGAGGTTATATTGTTGATACACACACACACGCCCGCGCGCGCGTGTGTGTGTGTGTGTGTGTGTGTGTGTGTGTGTTGAGTGAAATGTTAGCCACGCGTTGGCAGCATAACACATTGATTAGTGAAAATAGAACTTTATGGAGACATGTTTGCAGCCAGCTTATTACAACTTGGGAGTTGTCTACTCGGAGATGATGCAATATGACATGGCCTTGAGTTGTTATGAAAAAGCAGCCGCCACTAGGCCCATGTATGCAGAGGCCTACTGCAATATGGGAGTTATATACAAGAACCGTGGTGATCTAGATGCTGCCATTGCCTGTTATGAAAGGTTGGTAGAAACCTTTCCTGCATTCCCTATTTGGTGGATATGTTGTAGTTGTTTAATCTTCGTTGTAATCGTGTGATGCGAGTTCACCATTCGTTATGCATAATGATCAATTTGAAATTTTGTGACTTTTGGCATTGACATGTTCTTTGTACATTCTGGTTCACTCCACCGAGCAGGTGCTTGGCAGTGTCTCCCAATTTCGAGATCGCTAAGAACAACATGGCAATTGCCTTGACAGATTTGGGAACTAAGGTACGCAACTTCCATTTTTGTGGTATAGGTGATCATTTCAACTTTATTAACAATGCAGATAAAACTTAAGGTTGAATCTCCTGCTTTTCTGTGTTCTACTACTCTCCATTGGCTCACAGGATTTCTCTGACTTAAACTGAACAGGCAGCATGTAGCGAAATGTTAAATGGATCATCCTGATGCAGGTCAAGATAGAGGGATACATCCATCAAGGAGTAGCATACTACAAAAAAGCTCTCCTATATAACTGGCACTATGCGGATGCTATGTATAACTTAGGGGTTGCATATGGCGAACTGCTCAAATTTGACATGGTAATTTTCCTCTTTCACTCGATCTTGACAATATCTTGTGCTGTTCTTTATGTCTCATGTGCATACCAGCGTACAATTATAGGACAATCTTTGTACCTACGTTCGTTCGTATCCTGATTTGGGAAATTTGCTTTAGTGGAATGAGAAATTAAATTCCAATGAATGAGTGATAATTCGCCTCCAATTCTGTGTCGAAATCTACAAACGAGGGTTATGTGTCCGTGTCTTGTGATTCGTTGAATTAGCATTTGCACTAATGAGTGTTTGGTCTCAGGCTGTGGTTATGTACGAGCTGGCTCTGCATTTCAATCCTCACTGTGCAGAAGCTTGCAATAACCTGGGTGTTATTTACAAGGACCGTGACAATCTTGATAAAGCTGTTGAATGCTATCAGGTCGGTCTGTTATACTGTTATCACAATTTTTTTAATTAAGTTGGTTCTTTAAGTATTCGTACTAAAGCTGTGTCAAACAAACTACTTACATGATTCTCATGTTATAATTCTTGGCAGATGGCTCTGCAGATAAAACCAAATTTTTCTCAGTCGCTAAACAATCTTGGAGTTGTCTACACTGTCCAGGTACTTTATATACTATGGCAGATTGTAAACTAACAAGATCTCATGTCATCATGTAACCTATCTATTCTTTCATGTCATCTTTATTATCATTTGGATAACATCAATGAGTGAGCTGGAAGTGTTGGAGTTAGTTGCAAATAGTTGATTAATTTTTGATGCATTTGTGTTAATGTTCTGAACCAGGGAAAGATGGATTCTGCTGCGGCTATGATTGAAAAGGCTATCTTGGCTAATCCTTCATATGCTGAAGCGTACAATAATTTGGGTATGTTAGCTGTTTATTTCTTCCAAACACTTGAGGTTATCTTTTCTTACCTTTATGTCACTGTCGATGGTTCGTGATGTCGGTGTTAGCAATTATATTATTAATCACCGTAGTTCAGTTTCCAATGATGTAGCTCATGTTTTGCCTTCTCGGTGCAATGATAAACCTGATTTTAGGTACTACAAGCACTTAGTATTGGTGGTGGGGCAAATCAGTAACGTAATTCTTAGATCTAATTTATTGAACACACCTGTTTGTAGGTGTAAATATAAACTCTTTACTCATCTTTGAAGTGAATAGAAACTCATGTGTAAATGTCTTGCAGGTGTGTTGCATCGAGACGCGGGGAACATTCCTCTCGCCATCGACGCGTATGAGCGTTGCTTGCTCTTTGATCCAGATTCTAGGAATGCGGGCCAGGTGCAAATGTTTTCTTTTTTCTATTCCTTACCCATTGTATCGAGATTATTGTTATGCTGAAATGTGCCATTTGTACTAGTTGATAGATATTCTAAAGCTTGTCTATTTTTGGTTTTCAGAATCGTCTCCTGGCTATGAATTACATCTACGAGGGCGATGATGATAAGCTGTACAATGCTCACAGGTATTGTTAGCTCTTTCATTGAATAATTATGATTTTAAGAGCATATATCAAGTTTCGGGTATGTGACGTTCCGATTGAAGCACAGTGCAGTGAGGATCTTCTTCCTCGTTTTCCTCTGCTTCTTCTCCTCCTTGATGACGATGATCATGATCGTGATTATCACCTTCTCCTTCTGCTTCATTTTCTTCTCTTTGATATTCTTCATCTTAGCCATCATCGCTGTTTGTATCTGTATCTGTATATTGTTTAATTACAATCTCTAGGACCTGGCCGAAGTTGTGCTTTTCTTCGTACCTGAGGCAAAGTTCATGTAATTACAGGGATTGGGGAAAGCGCTTCAATCGACTTTATCCTGAATTTACGACTTGGAGTATTTCAAAAGAACGAGATCGTCCCTTGACAATTGGCTATATATCCCCAGATTTCTTCACTCACTCTGTGTCTTACTATATTGAAGCTCCTCTGCTGCATCATGACTACACTCATTATCACATGGTAGTGTATTCTGCAGTTGTTAAGGTACATCCCCTCTTTCACGCTCTGATCCGCCTACAGTTAAGTTGGAACTTATTGGTCATTATGGTGTTGACATGCTTTAGATTTAAGTATGACCTTGCTCATTCAGTGTACCTCCTTGAGTATGATTCGCATCTATGATGTAAATGACAAGGTCTGGAATTACTTCCACCTTAACGCCACATGTTTTTTGTCAGACTGATGCGAAAACGCAGCGATTTAAGGAAACTGTGCTAAAGAAAGGTGGTATTTGGAGAGAAGTATATGGTATCGATGAGAAGAAACTTGCTAATATGGTTAGAGAGGATAAGGTAGATATCCTTGTGGAGCTTACTGGGCACACCGCCAACAATCGTCTTGGAGTAATGGCATGCCGACCTGCTCCTATTCAGGTACTTGTTACTTCCCAACTTCGTGCCTCTGATGTGCAGATGTATGTGTGGATATTGAGCTCGTTTGAGATTCTCAGGACATCAGTATTTCATGTTCAAACTTGGACATCGAAAGATTAAGACTTAAGCATTATGCGCCCTTTCATTTGAAAAATCAAGATGCGATTTACTGGTTTTTTTCCTTGCTCTAGCCTTCTAACTTTCTTTCTGCTTTCTATTTGGTGATCCAGGCAACTTGGATTGGATATCCCAACACGACTGGCTTACCTACCATCGACTACCGTTTTACAGATGCATTGGCAGATCCACCAACCACCATGCAAAAGTAAGCCGACATTTCCTGTAAATTGCCTGCGCTCCTGCTTTTGAACTGTACTGTTCTCCTCCCAACTTCGAAGTGTCTTCTTGCTCATTGCTCACGGATGTTCTTGATCTTGAAGGCATGTTGAGGAGCTTGTAAGGCTACCAGGATGTTTCTTGTGCTACACCCCATCGCCAGAAAGTGGACCTGTTGTTCCAACACCTGCTCTCAGTAACGGATTCGTTACGTTTGGTAGCTTCAACAATCTAGCCAAGGTAACAACTTGTTACCTACTAGTTTACGATCTTTTTAATACCAAAGTCTTGTTTTTTCGTTTCAGTAGCGATATTATATCTCAATAGCTACAAATATGTTAATGCGAGTTTTGCACGGACACAATGTATGCCACCGTTAGTATCCTTATTTTTTTATTTTTTTATTTTCATAGTTTGAGCTATCTGTGGGTGACCAGATTGGGTTTATGTGGGTCCTTAAAATCTCACTGTAGCATGGCATCTGATTAATTAAGAACAAGATTAAATATGAAATCCTTTTTGTCAGTGATCAAATCACTTGAAGTGCTACAATGGATTAGCGGGAACTGTTGTAACACCGTTGAAGGACGTACATTACCCTTTGCGAGTTCGGTTCCCAAACTTAAGTAGTGCAGATGTTCTTGCTCCTCTTTACAAAAATTCGCAGGCCATGTGGCCATTTGTGTTGACAGCCTATGATGTGAATTGGATCCTTTTTTGCAGATCACTCCTCGCGTACTACGAGTGTGGGCGAGGATACTCATTAAGATGCCTAGTGCACGGCTTGTGGTGAAGTGCAAGCCTTTTTGCTGTGACAGCGTTAGGGAGGCCTTTCTGGCAAAGCTTGAAGAACTAGGTGTAGAGTCACTTCGAGTAGACTTGTTACCACTGATTCTTCTTAACCATGATCACATGCAAGCCTATTGTCTCATGGATATTAGGTAATGTTCTTTCTTGGCTTTTTTATTGCGTAACACAATTTGAATACTGATTCTTGATACACTGTAGTCTTCTAGGTACACCTAAACTTCATTTTGATTAGAATTAGTATGGGTAGAATGCACTTGTTTTGACTGAAAGGAAGAGGTTTACCATATATTCAGCGAATATGTGTGAGGGTGGTATTTGCAAATTTCTGATCGTTAGACCTGGTCTTGTGCAGTTTGGATACATTCCCGTATGCGGGCACCACCACCACATGTGAGTCGCTCTACATGGGTGTACCCTGTATAACAATGGCTGGGAAGGTCCATGCGCATAATGTGGGCGTCACATTATTGCACCAAGTTGGTAAGTAAACTCATATTGTGGGCTTTATACTCTTGGAGTGACATTCCATAACAGTATAGTTAACAGTAAGAAGCCCACAAAGTTCAGATGTAAGTTTTGGCCCTCATTTATCCTCCAAGGAACTCATATTATTAAGTTTTTCTTTGCAGGATTGGAGAATCTTGTAGTAAAGACAGAGGATGAGTACGTAGACAAGGCAGTAGAACTAGCATCTAATGTCTCTTCGCTTGCAAGTCTAAGAAATGGACTTCGTGAGAGGATGCTGAGTTCATATCTTTGTGACGGTCCCAAATTTGTCAAGGGGCTTGAAGAAAAGTACCGGCATCTATGGCACCGCTACTGCGACGGGGACGTTCCATATGAGACGAGGAAAAAGGCAGAAAATGAAGCTCTTGTAAGCCGCTCAGCCAGCACCACTGGTGACGTAACTGATTTGCCAATGAAGGAGGCCGGCTCTGCACCACATCAGCCAAACGCGGCCACCGTTACCTCTTCTTCGCCCACGTCAACTTTGTCCACCACGGAGGCGAACCGTTTGGACGAGGCACGCACGAAGTTTCCGAAACTAAGTCCAAGTTCTCTTGGTCCATCCAGCTAACTCGAACATCATTCTTGGTTACCTTCACTTCGAAGGTTCTCTTGGGAGGGATAAATATCGGCCGGGTGCTAGGTAATTTTCAATCTTTGTTGCTCTTCACGTGGCCCTTTCTAACGTGTGGGCTCCTTCACACACTCCTGTCGTATCTTGTAATTCATTCAAATAGCTCATTTTGATGAGATGGTCTGTGCGACCTTTCCTTCATTTACTGTAGTATATGAATTTCAGAAATGGTTCATTTTCTTCTAATTGATTTTAAACTGGTTATTACATCCAATTGAGATTGGGATTGCTTGGATGTCATCTTCCTTCATTCAGAACAATCCAATTTGTAACTTTTCATGTTAATGAATCTCAACTTTAGAAGAACAGGCGTGATATTAATAGTTGAAATTGGTCCAGGTGGCTGCTTCTCATCATATGTTCTCAAAAGGGTTGTCTTTTCAGAGATTGTGAGGCAGTGCAAGGTGAAAATAGGTGGTGAATTCCCGAATGAAACTGGAATGGCTTTGTTGTGTTTTATTTGTGTATTGTTATCCTTGCTCTTCTGTATTTTCTACAATCCCTTCAAGTCTGCAAGTCCTCAATGTAAGTGTCTATTATATCATAAGGATATTAGTTGGAGGACATGGATCAAAGTCATGCAAGACTGATCCACTGGATCTTGTTTCAAGAGGCAGTTGGCATTTGTTATGTAACTTTATTAATTGAGATGTACATATGATTCTCTCTTTTGAAGACATTCTTCTTCTTTTCAGTTTTACATAAGGAAATTAATGAAATTGATGTGTAATCCATTAAATAATTTTTAGCAATTTATAAAATGGCTTTTTAAATTTTTTGGAGAAATTATAAAATCATCAAGACAAGCTAATTATAAATTTTGGGGGACTACAGTATGTAAGCTATGTAGGAAAAACTGTATTCCACTTCATTTTTTTGTCTCATGGTTTCTTGGTTAATTTTTCTAAGTATAATGCCAACAAAGGCAATTTTCTTAAATCCAACCAATCAAAGTATCAAAAATTATGCTCTCTTGCTCTCTTCCTTGAATATAAAGATTTCTTGGTGTCTATTTTCTAATTGAATAGTTGACATGTTTACAATGAAGCATGTAATTGGGAATGAATAATGTTAAAACAAAATTAAGAATTTTAGGTGTTTACATAAAAATAATTCTAGAATCATTCAATAGTTAAAAAATAGTTATAGAATAGCTTTTGAGATTATGCAAGTAAAAAAAAAAAATCTATCAATATGTATATTTATTAGTGCTTAATAATATTATGTAATAAATAATACAATCAAAATTGCAATTATAATCTTTTATAAAGTTCTCAAACTTAGTATATTTAATGCATGGTAAAACATTACAACTAAGAGCATGTTTGTGTGTAAAACTCATGATCTTTAGCCCATCTTTTCTATCAATATATGACTAAATTCTACAAATTTAATATACATTCTATAATTTTTTTTAACATTATTAGATAGGCTATCAAGGGGGGTTCTATAGTCTACCTAAAAGTCTACTTTGAAAGGTCATGGTGCAAAAGTCTTACAAAAGTCTCTTTTTAAGTAATATTGATGCAACTCTACGAAGACAAATAAAAGATATCAAAATACATGATTTGTCTTTATGCAAGTCTATGATGCTAATAAATACATCATTTTAAGCTATTAATGAGAATTTATACATCATCAAAACTATGAGTAATTTAAAATAATAAGGGAGCATAACCTCTTTTAGAGTGTCAAATCTTTATAGAATATAAATTAATTATACTCTATTACAATAGAATAAGTGAACACTTTACAAGCATTTTTATTAAGGGGAAAAAAAAAAATCAGATCATATAAATTATAATTAAATAATTTATAATCTTTAAAATATTAAATATACTTTAAAAGAATAGTGGATGGTTTTTTAAAAAATCAATATTAAAAGGTTTTCTAACATCTCAGGAAGATGAGGAATAGAACATGCTTATCAAAGGCTCAAAAAAGTACTATATAAAGGACAATTTTTTTCTTTTCTATGTTTAACAATAAACGTTTATAAGAATGTTGTAAGTTGTAAATATTAATTACAAAGGACAATAAAGAATTGCCCTTGCTTTATGACTACAATAAAAAAGGAAATTATAAAATTATTGAATAAAGACACAAGAAAATTGTGAAAAGCAAATAGTTTGATGTATTTAATTCTAATAAATAAGAGGTCCAAATAAAATTATATTAAATAGACTATTTTTTAAATGAATATATTTAAATTCTTTCAACAATAATCTAAAATAAATTAAAATCTGAAAGGTTTTTTTATATTTTCTTTTGAAAATCCTTTCAAATATCTGTGTGTGTAATTTATACCAAAATATTAAAAAAATGATATATATATATATATATATATATATATATATATATTAAAAATTAAAAATTAATTTAAAAGTTAAAAATATAATTTTTTTATTTAAAAAATAAAATAAAATATGGAAATATTTTTAGAATATATATATATATATATATATATATATATATATATAAGCATATAAGTTAAGAATATATATGTGTATATATATATATATATATATATATATTAAGCATATAAGTTAAGAATATATATGTGTATATATATATATATATATATATATATATATCATTTTATTATCGAGACATTATTCAAATTTTTGAAACTTCTCACAAGATGTGGCAATATTCTTTAAGTTTGCAAAGATCTTTGAAGAGAAAAGGCCACTAAGGTTTTATAAAAAACCTTTTATTGCACAATACTACTTCCTCAAAATTATACCAAAAAACTAAATTACATGAAAAATAGATCGTTATTATAAATCCAAGCCATAATATAAAGTAGAAAGTTTAAGAGCATCCCAACTAATAGACCAAGTAATGTAATATCCAAAAAAACATAATATTATTGAGAGTGATAAAAAGAGAGTATAATATTAAAAGTAAATCATTTTTAAATATTTTATTATAAAATAAATCTAAATATTAACCTAATAGAAATTACATTCTAATTCTTAAAAACAAATTAATAAGATTGTATCTCTTGTATTCAAAACAAAGAAATATTAGAATTTTAATTTCAAATAAATTTTGTTCTAAGAAAATAAATTATTCTTAAAGTTTGCAGCATGAAAAGAAATTAAGCTTTCTATGTCAAACCAGGATTTGTTATTAATATAAAATTTGCAACAAAAAAAGTTGTGCAAGACTTAAAAAGTAGTTACATTTGTATTTATAAAAATATGAGCTTTTTAATTTGAAAAGAACTTCATTTTATGTAAAGTGAGAAAAGTAGATTTAATTTAAAAAAATATAATATATATATATATATATATATATATATATATATATATAAAATTATATTCTTGTGGATTTGAACAACAATAAAATAGATTAAAAGTAAAGTAGAAATAAAAAATAATCATTAGTTTTTATAAAAAATTAATTATAAAAATAGAATTATTATTTTTTTAAAAATAAATTAAAATAAAAAATAAATATGTATATGTAAATATAAATAATTAAAATATATTTTTTGGATTTATAAATAGATGTTTTATTATGAAATTTTTAGTATAATATTTTATATTTTTACAAGATTTTTTTTTTATTATTTAAAAATTAAATATATGTATTTAAATATGTATATATAAAATCTTTGATATGTATAATATATATATATATATATATATATATATATATATATATATATATATATTTTCTTGTATTTTTGATTAGATTTTTAAGTGTATATATATATATATATATATATATATATGTACATAATTTCTTTCAAACTAATTCAGTTATTTAATATTAATAATATTTTATATCATTTTATAATAATATAAAATAATTATAATTTTAGAAATTTAAATATTTTTTTTAATTATCTTTACGAATTAATAAAAGAAACAAAAAACAAAAAAAAATAAAAATAAAAAAAAGATAAATTCTATACATAAAAAACAAGACAATTTTCTTCAAGTAATGATGAAGTTTTGTCTAGCAAGTGAGGTGTTGAAAATAAGGTGTATAAGGGTGGTAGTTGTTTAAACTTAACCAATTGAATTAAATTGGCTCAAATCTATTTCAAGTAAATTAATTCAACCAATTTGATACACTTATTAAATCAATATGAAAAAGTTTGCAACATCTTTAGTATGTAACTTGTTATAAGAAATAAACCATTGAACCACTTTTTATCAATGAATTATGATTTGTGATTTATAAACTAGTGTTATATATAAATAATTTTTTTACACCATTACAATTTTTTCTTGCTTGGAACTTATATTATATAGTGAGAGATTTGTAGCTATGGTATATGTAGTAGAATTATTGATTCAAGAATATAAGATAGATATTGAGCAACTTAGGGTGGATCAAACAATTAGGTGCATAGCAAATAATCTAAATTTTGCTATTATCAAGTGAGTCATTGATTCATTGGATATATTTGTAGAGCTTTGATATATTAAATTATTGAATTGTATTCAATTTTGTTAAAGATACTAGTCAAAGGATTGAAATGTGCATCTATAAAGTGTATTTAGGTTTTAACTAAATTTATTAATATTCCTCCAATTAAACAACTTCACAAAAAAATCAGTTTAGTTAGGTCATTATTGATCAATAGTATAACTTTTTTTTAATCCTAAGACTTGTTTAATATATATTTGTCAACTTTACCAAATTATTTCTATACAAATCAACTTAGTTCTAATAAACTTTCAATTTAAAGATTGCTTATAATAAGAAGCATACAAAAGTAATGCAATCGATTAATTTTTTTATGTTTTTTTATTCAATATTTGAAACTTTATAAGGATTAATATTAGAGACAATGAAATGAGGATCACATACATTTACAAAATCCATTTATTAAAGTATGTTATAAAAAAATAAAACACTCAAAGTAAATAATTTACATATGAGAATATCAACTGTTTCATCTATTTAATACATTCTATTGAAGATGTATAGTATCTAAAAGATATATTACACTTCAAAGAATATCTAAAATATATATTATATCTTATTAATTATTTACTTATTTATAGTAAAAATAGATTTTTTATAGATTTTTAAATTTTTTATCTAATTATATAAATTAATATCCATATTTGAGATAGTAGCATTCTATGCTCTTTAAATGCTTTGTAGTGCATCTATTGATTTTAATACTTTAATTATAATTATTAGTTTTTAAGTATTGATAATCAAAATAAAACAAATAAAAAATATTATAAAATATTTAATACAAGATATGTATAATTATTGATTAAAAAAATAGTATTAAAATTTTATATAATAAAACAGGATAAAGATGTGTAAACTTTTGACATATGTCAAAATTTTGATCAACTTTAGACTTATAAAAGGCTTGTGTTTTTGAAAGATTTCTAGGAAGTCTTTAACAAATTAGTTTTTATGATGTAATTAATAATTGGTATCAAATTAGTTGTAATTCAATTTGAAATGAATGACAACAAGAATATATTGTTATATAAAAAAACAACCAAGATATTGAGATTATTCTATTATTATTAATAATGAACAATATCAAAAATTGAGAGTGTGGCTATAATAACTAAGCATCTTCCAACATCTCTTGAGAAGAAATAAGTCATGTTGTAGATGTTTAGTTGATTTTATTTTGACAAATTTCCAAGAAATTTGTCTATATTCAATAAGGACTTTTTATATCAGGTTTTTAATATGGATTGAATACTATACTCTATTTTAAAAAATAAATTAGTTTCTTTGAATTCAAATAGTCCAATAGCTTCTTTGTAAGAATAAAAATTGAACTACATATCTTTCTAATTAAATAAATAGTCTTAACCAAGGAAAAAAACTCTATTTTTGTACTATTATATTAGTAGTAGAGTTCTTATTTTGAAGTAATTTTTTGCCAAGTTTGGTAGAATATGTCATGAATTCTTTATTAATAATCCAAAAATAAGATAGAAGATTAAAGGTCAATTTGCTAACTAAACCATAGAAGAAATCAACACCAAAAGTATTTTTTTTTTTTTTGTTGATTTTGTTTTTGAAACCATTTTAATAATTTTTAAAAAGCTTCTATTTTATTCTTATTATCTTCTATGTCTTGCTCAATCAAAAGTTTTTCATTAAAATAAAAGATTTTAGATTGAATATCTATTAAATTTTTTTTGATATATGTGGAATAAGATAGAAAAATTTATTTATTTTCTTTGACTCCAATATGTTTCAAAATTAGTTGAAATATCATATTAGAAATATGATCAAATCTTGATTTATATAAATCAATCTAATCATTGGATTTTGATAGGATATTATCATATTAAAATATATTTTTTTAAGAGATTGAAAACTAAATGTAGAAGAAATCTCAAATAGAACTATACAATAATAGACTGTGGTATGTGAAAATTGCTTCTTTTATAGTAAGCAGAGACATTGGCCCTTCAAAGAAGTTTTTGACCTAATGAAGACTATTTGAATGAAAAATTATTATTTGATAGAATTCTAGGTGAATGTCAATTAGAAGAAATTGGAAACTCCACCATAAGAAGTGATTCTACATATTGGAAAAGGAAGTAGGGAGGTTGAACTAAAAAAACTTACATATATTTAATCAATTTTTTTAAATTTTGTTCTAAATTTTAAATCCAATTTTCTATTTAGAATAAGTGACCAAATTGGATCTGGTATTCAAATCCTATAAATCATAGGTTTAATATTTATTAGTCAATATCTAAAAAATTATTAAATATTTATTTAGCCCAATTAAAAAGCCCCTAAAATCTATTTGGATAGGAGAGTTTTAGTGGCTTTTTTTGGATCAATGATGGCAAGGCCTCCTTCTGCATGAGCTTTATAACAAATAGTCTATGATACTTTTGATTGAGTTAAAGATGTAATATTTTTCTACAAATTTTTTTAAACCATCAATTTAATTTTATAAATAGCCTTTATTGAGCCAATCCATATAGCTAAGAAGAAATATAATGAAGAAAATTAAATGTCATTCACAATGATGGCTTGACTTGCCACATTGATTTTGATAGAGTACCAATATTTTAGTTTTCATACCATTCTATTGATAAAAAATTAACCAATATCCTACATATTTAAAAAAATATCAAAAAAAGTTCCAAAGAATTTATTTATTTTAATATTATTTAGCTATATCCATACAAATCGGTTGGTCTATATTAGTTTGTCAAAATTTTTAAATTACCAATAGATAGTGGATTTGAATCAATCAATTTTGAATCATTAAGCCAAATTGAATTGCTTGATAATAATTACTAAATAGAGAATATTTTGTTCCTTTCTATAGATAATAATTGTATCATAGATATATAATAGAAGAAGATTTTAAAAGATTTTAAAAGATTTTACTTACTCTTATAAGATTCTAAAAGATTCTAAAAGATTTTGAATAATTTTGAATGATTTTGAAAAGGCCTTAGTAGGTCCTAGTAGATTCTAAGAAGATTTTTGAAGGATTTTAGAAAATTCTAGAAGATCTTAATTGGTTATAGAAGGATCTTAGGCTTCCTTCACTTCTAAGCATCAAAAAAACTTTTCAAGGAGCTTCCTTGGACTTAATATATATAAGAATCAAGGCTATAATGTTATATTATAACATGTTTATGTGGTGAAAATATAAACAATAATGATTTTCTAGTTAATATTTAATCATCTTGGTTCAATAAGAACTCAAGATAATTAAGAAAGATTTTATGAAAGCTTCTTAGATTAATTTCTTAGATTTTATGAAAGCTTCTTAGATAAAACAGATGCATAAATTAGTAGAAACTATGTCAAAAGAAAATAACAAGATAAAAATAAAGAAATATGTATATTCAAGAAGAAACTGGAATGACTATTGCCAAAGATTAGAAAATACATGAGACTCTTGAACTAGACTAGAAGCAAGAAAGGAATTGATAAGAGTGAAGAAGGCTTCATTCTTGACTCTAATTATATTATCTATCTAAGAGCTATGTGGCGGTATTCTATAAAACCTCCTATATGTGTCTAATTTACAAAACATGCATCAAACTTGCAAGACAAGTTTCCTACATCTGCGTCATATACTTAGCTTGTTCCGCAAGCAACCAACATGTGCAACATATGGCTAGCTTGTTCCACAAGCTACCAATATGTGCAACACGTGACTAGCTTGTTGACCAAGTTTCTAACCTACCAATCACCTATATACATGTATAAAGATGATTCCACGTCTATGAAGCTTTTAGGAAGCTTTTTTCTAAGATATTATCAAATTAATTTATTTTATTTACTTCTATTAATCTATATTAATTAGATAATTATTGGAATAAATCTTATGTCTATGACATTATTCCCCTTTCTAGGGACAAGTTCCACGAGGAGCGGTGATTACATGTTGAGGAAGTCCAGGATATGTCGAATTGTGCTTGCCACATATTTTGATCTTTATTCCCTTTGAAGGTAGTTAATAGGTTCTTTCAGCCATCAATAGTGTCTCATATCAAGGCAAGATGACCACCCTGTTATTTGATCATTATTGAGCCCTTCATAACTTCCTTCAAAGAAAATATTTGGAACACCATCAAGAGTAGTTCCTACCTCTAAAAATATCATCAAACATCACGAGTCTCTTCTAAGGTTGTGATACCAAATATGTTGTCATATGATGTGGTCTTTTATCTGGGAATACACTGGGTACGTGGCTATAGAGAGTTTATTTAAAACTTGATGGCAAAAATTCAACAAGTGATTTATCTTTAATAAAAAGAACAAATAATACAAAAATATCACAAAAAAGAAGTTATATATATAAATCTTCTTGTATTCAAGTAAGTTTGTACAAAAAAGATTCAAATTTCTACAAAAACCCTTCAAAACTTTATTCACCTGCAAGGACTTATTTCTTGCTAAACTTTAGAATTCAATAACTCTTGATTCAATTATTTAGTTTCTATAAAATTTAATTCAAAGTGTAGATAATCTTCTTAACTTTCACTATAAAAAAGAATCAACCATAAATTCATTTCTAGTTGTCTGATATCTCAAAATCCCTAGCAGGTACTTAAAACCCTAGCTTAGAAATACTTGAGCACTATTTTCCTTATATCGCACAAATCCAAAATCAAAATGCCACAAAATTTTTGTACATAGTCTTGTGACAAAAACATACACACTTTTGAAAATTTTGAGCCAAAAATCTATCAAATTGCCTAAGATATAGCTCAAAATATAACCACTATATAAGTAGGTCACTTACTGCCCTTAAGTTTGTAAGCATTGACTTCAACTCCCAATATCTCCTTCATTCTAGCTTGGATTTTATCAAGCCATATGTGAAAAGTGTAGCTATGAAAGTGCTCTCTCCAACCCAATCGCTGATCCTTGATTGCTCTCTATATTCACGAGTTATATCCAAAAGAGTGATAACAGATCCAAAATCATTACCGTAACTTTGAGCGCCCATAACTTCTTCATAAAAAATGCAAATCACTCAAAATTTGCACCTAAACCAGATTCAAAAATCTAAATCTTGTGATCCTAGCCTTTGATGTTTGACTTTTTTCGAAAAACAAACCCTAACTCCTAATAAATCCTTGGGCAGCCTCCTTGAAGTCCATTGAGCATGATTTTTGGCCAATTAGAATAGAGATATCTATCATCCACCTCTATTCATCCACATAGATTGCCAAACTACCCTTTTTACACTAAAGATCTTTTTCTAATTCTTCTTCTTATAAGATTTACATACTTTGTGCTTTAAACATTAAATAAAAGAAGTAAACTAAGATTTTAAGGATCACCAATGTCTAACAAAGGTGACTTAAGATATACAAAAGTTACTATCAATATAAAATCAACCTCAAATTTACTATCAAAAGAAGAAATAAGATTGTATAAACCTCAATAATAATCCTTTTAATAGATTCCTTCTAAACTAGCAACCTAACCACATCTTCTAATAAAAATCCACTGATATGGCTCTCATTTAGTTATATAGTAAATTGTATATTAAATATATATGTATAATTTTTTTACATAGTAGCCAAACCACAACTTGACAACGTTATGATTCACCATCAATCCGAGAAAGGATATGTCATTCTTGAGTAACTTCATCTTTATTTTTTAGTCTTGAAGGTTGTGATAGTTGTAATGTCTTGTCCGATAAATCAACAAACAATGGCTCTTGAGCTGAATTCAGTGGTTATTGATCCTCTATCTTTTTAGGACAAACAAATCTAAGTAAATAACAAACAATGATACAAGGTAGGATGAAATCTCAATAGAACTTGCTTTGCTTTATAGCAAAGATTTTTTTGATTCTTTATCTTAGTTTTGATGGATGTCGTCAATGAAATGGACTAAATTTTATTGATGCATTTTTTAGATTTTTGGATGGCCTCCATGTGCATTCACTAATATTGTATCCGTGGCAATACACAAGATATTTGAGTCAATTTCTATATTGCCTTGAATCTAAAATCTCTTCAATCTCGAATTCTTCATTGTTCTCCACTTCTATAGGAGGAGGTGGCATTTGTCTTCTTTCTTGTATATCCATTGTCTTGTATGGCTTAAGTAGTGACACATGGAATATAGGATGGATTTTCATAGATTTTGATAGGCATAATCAATAAGCAACTGGATTGATTTATTCACAAATTAAAAAAGGTCCAAGCCTATGATAATCCAGCTTGTTGCAAAAATGGATAGTCTTGATAATATGACAAAGTAACCATACCTTATCACCTACATGGAATTAAGATTGTTCCTTGCGATAGACATCTGCATTGATTTTTTTTCATTCTAAAGTTTTTTTTAATTGTGCCTTTATTAAAAAAATTAAAAAAAATTGTATATAACTCTGACAATCAATTTGCCAAATCTTTTGCCATAGAATTATGAGCTTTTGAAAAGTCAAAAGTATCAAATTGTGGATGATAACCATAATTTATAAAAAATAGAGTTTGCTAAGTAGAAGAATGTACCAAATTATTACAAGCAAGCTTTGCCAATGGCAAAAGAATTGTCCAATCATTTTAATGGTAGTTGATGGTACATTTCAAATATTGCTCCAAAACTTGATTTACTCGTTCTATTTGTCTATCAATTTGAGGATAGAAAGCTGAGGATAATTTTATATCTATTTTCAATATTTTAAAAAGAATCCTCCAAAATCTTGATATAAATTATGTTCCTCTCTCTGATATAATATCCTTTGATAATCCATGATAGCGATAAATATTATGAAGGAAGAATTTAGCTATTTTTTTACTTACAATAGATTTTGTACTTGGTACAAAATATGCCATCTCGGTAAAATGATGTACAATCACAAATATAGAGTCATATGAACTTGGCTTTAAAAAATCTATGATAAAATCTATAGAAATAGAAGACTAAGGTTGTTCTAGTGCAGGTAATGGTTGAAGAAATCCACAAGGTTGGTGACGAGGAATTTTTGATTTAGAACAAACATCGCATGATTGTACAAACTCTTTAACAACCTTCTATATTTAGAGCCACCAAAAATCTCTTAATATTAACTCCAAAGTCTTATTATATCCAAAATATCTTGCTACAAGGAAGTTGTGACGAGCTTTTAGAGCTCGTAGTCGTGCAACACCTTCTGGAATATATAGACGTCCTTTAAAGTAAAATAGATCATTCTTGAATTCAAACTTAGAAGCATCATGAAACTTAGATGAATTATTTTTAATCTCATGAACAAGAGGATCCAAAGGCATACTTGACTGGATTTGTTTGATAAAAGTTGAATCAACAATCAATATTGATTTCATTGTTTGAAGATGAAATTGCTCCAACTTCAAGATGATCATTTTTTATTTATCAAAAGTTGAATTTTTTTCTTTTGGTACAACATAAGAATGTCTAAAAAGAGCATCTAATAGACCTTTTTGTTTTCTTGGCCGATAGGTGATAATAAATTCAAATCTTGACAAAGACATATTCCAACGAGTTTGGCAATGATTTAATACGTGCACAAACATGAAATATTCAAGGTTTTTGTGATCCGTATATATGGTGTTGGATGGCGTGAACTTCTATTTGGAAATATATTATACACCTGACTGTGGAGAGTTTACTTGAAATTTATTGGCTAAACTTCAATAAGTGATTTCTTCTTAATAAAAATAATAAATAATATAAAAATATTACAAAAGAAAAGTTATATAGATAAATCCTCTTGTATTCAAATAAATTAGTATTAAAAAGATTCAGATTTCTACAAAAACCCTTCAAAACTTTATTCACTTGCAAGGATTTATTTCTTCCTGATCTTTGGAATCCAATAACTCTTGATATAAAAATTTAATTTCTATAAATTTTTCTATAAAATATAGATAATACTTTTAAATTTCACTACAAGAAAGAATTGACCATAAATTTGTTTTTGTTCATTTCATATCTTAAAAACCATAGCACGTGCTTAAAACCCTAACTCAAAGACACCCAAGGACTATTTTCCTTATACCTCACAAATATAAAATCTTAATGCTACAAAATTTTTGTATATAGTCTTGTGACATAAACATATACACCTCTAAAAGTTTTGAGCCAAAAATTTGTCAAATTGCCTAAGATATAGCTCAAAATGTAACCACTAGTTAAGTGGGGTCACTTACTGCCCTTAGTTTACAAGCATTGACTTCAACTCCCAACATCTCTTTCATCTTAGCTTGAATTTCATCAAGCCATATATAAAAAGTGTAGCCAAAAAAATATTCTTTCTAGTCTTAGTAGCCGATCCTCTATTGCTCTCTATATGCGTGAGTTATATCCAAAATAGTGACAATAGATACAATTCTGACACCCGAACTTTGAGTGCCTATATCTCTTTCATAAAAAGTCCAAATCATGCATGATTTGCACCAAAACCATATTTGAAAATCCGAACCTGCTAATCTTAGCCTCTGATGTTTGACTTCCCTCAAAAACCAAACCCTAATTCCTAATAAACCCTCAGGCAACCTCCTTGAAGCCCATTGGGTATGATTTTTTGGCCAATAGGAATAGAGACTTTTATCATCCATCTCCATTCATCCATATAGATGGCCTAACTACCCCCTTTCACACTAAAAATCTCTTTTTAATTATTTTTCTTATAAGATTTATACAATATGTGTTCTAAACACCAAATAAAAGAAGTAAATAAGATCTTAAGGATCACCAATGTCTAATAAAGGTGACTTAAGATATAAAAAAGTTATTATCAATATAAAATCAACTTCAAAATTACTATTAAAAAAAAAGGTTGTATAAACTTCAACAATAATTTTTTTTATGGATCCTTTTTAAACTAGCAATCTAACCACATCTTATAATCAATAAAATCTATTATTATAGCTTTCACTTAATTATATAATAAATTATACATTAAATATATATGTACAATTTTTTTACATGGTAGCCAAACCACAACACAACAACGGTGTCGTATGTCATAAAGTCTTGCTTAAAAATGCTCCGGGCACCTAGTTGTAGAAGATAAAAAGAAATAACAATAAGTAGTCCTAACACCTCTAATCAAACTCTAAATAAATTTTAATCATATCCTAATTAAATCCTAATCAACCTTGGTCAAATCTTAATTATATCCTAATCAAATCTTAGTCAATTCTAATCAAATTCTAATTAAATCCTAGTCAACCTTGATCAAATCCTAACTAAATCCTAAATAAATCCTAAATAATCCTAGTCACCTTAACTAAATTCTAGTCAATTTTGGTCAAACCTTAATTAAATCTTAGTCAATCCTGGTCAAATTGTAACTAAATCTTAGTCAATTTTGGTCAAATCTTGACTAAATCTTAGTCAATCCTAGTCAAATCCTAACTAAATCCTAATCAAATCCTAAACAAAACTTAAAAAATCTTAGTCACTTTAATTAAATCCTAGTCAATCTTGGTCAAATCTTAACTAAATCTTAATCAATTCTGATCAAATTCTAACCAAATCCTAAACAAATTGTAAATAATTCTAGTCACCTTAACTAAATCCTAATCAACCATGGTCAAATCCTAACATATCCAAAAACAAACCTTAATAAAATCCTAAAATAAACCCTAAACTAAATCCTAACTAAATCCTAGACAAACCCTAAACTAAATCCTAACTAAATCCTAGTCAAACCCTAAACTAAATTCTAACCAAATCCTAGTCAAATCTTAAATTAAATCCTAAGCAAGTTCTAGCCAAACCCTAAATTAAATCCTAACCAAATCTTAGGCAAATCCTAAATTAAATCCTAACCAAATCTTAGGCAAATCCTAAATTAAATCCTAACCAAATCCTAGCTGAATCTTAAATTAAACCCTAATCAAATCCTAACCAACTTATTTCAACCTTAAGGCAGTTTAAAATCTCAATATCTATTGACTAAATTGTTGATCTTGCTTAAAATTTTATACACCATTTAAAATCTAAATTGGCAGCAAATACATGAAATTTAAAGAAGATCAAACTTATCAATAAGAAATTCAACCTAAAAATTCAATCAAGTATTGGTCGGCCTCCTTCTCCAACCTTAATGCCAATTTTCCAATGTCAATAATTGAACTTAGATAATCCTCGTATAGATAAATATTGTTCTTGATTTTTTACATCTATTATTTTTTTATTTTTTTATTTCTATAACAAGAAGTGAAAGATACAACATGGTGGATTTCAAAGAAGCCAATTTGGATTCAATTATAAATGCTTTTGAAGTATTGAGAGTCAAGACAAAGATCCTATTTGAACAAAATAAGGAATTTTATATGACCATACATAATAGTCAAAGAGCAAAACCATCTTAGCCATTATTACAAGTCACCTTAGGAACTCCATTACAAAGGTCTATTTCATTAGAAGATGAATGTACTTAAGAAGATAATTCAATGTCAATAGCAAAAGAACTAAAAATTAATCTCTTAGAGAAACTTATCAATATGCATGTAAAATTTTGTGGCTTTGTAAATCAAATACGACTTATTTTTTTATTCCACCCTCAATAATATTTCATAAAATTATATTGTATTAGTGTAGTTAGAACCTTGTTTTTATATCAAGCTTTGTCTTGATTTGCTTTGTTGCTTGAAAAGAATTCTTATATATTATATAACTTTGGAATACTTTTGATTTCATTTAAGGAATTATTTAAAAAATATGATAAGATTTGTTTCTTTACAACTAAAATCCAAGCTCTTCAACATGGAACATGCTTTACATCTGTTTATGCTTTGAAATATTGATAATTAGTATGTGATATTAATTAAGGTGAAGACATTGTTGTTTTATATAAAAATGAGTTTGAGAATGCACTTGGCATCTAGATGTGGAAGAATTTGATCTTACCTTGAAATTAGATTTATAATCCAAAATAATATATAAAATATTCAAAAATATACTTTTAGCAATCTTAAATAATTTAAATAAACTTCCAATTATTATAAAGGAATCCTAATCAATCTTAAAGAAATTTTAAAGAAATTATAAAAAAATCTTTAAAAAATCCTAAGTAAATCCTAATTGAATCTTAATCAAATCCTAAATAAAATCTAACAAATTGTAATGAAATCTTAATTAAACTTTTATCAAATCCTAACAAAATTCTAACAAAATCTTAATCAAATCTTAATAAAATCCTAAATAAATTCTAAATAAATTCTAATAATTTATAAAAAAAAATCCTAATTAAATTCTAATTAAATCCTAATCAAATACTAATCAAATTTTAACAAATTTTAATAAAATCTTATTCAAATTCTAATGAAATCCTAAGTAAATCCTAATCAAATATTAATCAAATCCTACTCAAATCCTAATGAATCGTAGCTAAATTTTATAATAAATTTAAAACCTCAATAATTATGAAATTAATTGTTGATCTTGATTAAAAAAAATTTAATCTTTTAATCTACTAGTTGACAACAATCACATAAAATTTAAAATAAATTAAATTTGTAAATTGAAAGAAAAAGCTCTTGATCCACTTAGATGTCAGCCATCTTTCTTATCTAATCTTAATGTCAATCTTCCAATATCAATAGTTCTTTTATGCACCATTTACTTTCTTTAAAAATTTGCGTAAATGTTAGAAACTAAACCAACTATCAATTTTATAAACAACATTCCAATCTAACTGGCAAATTATTTAAAATCACAAAAATCCTCATGGACCCTTAAAATCCAATTTTTAAGATCCTAATTCTTTTGAATTGCAATAACCTTTGATCTAACAATTGAATTAAGGTCAAATTTACAGCTTGCATCTCATATGATTATATTTACAAGTCTATAAATTTTTACTTATAGATCTGCTATAAAATTCATAAAATTCTTCAAAATATGAATCTATTTTATTTTTCAACAACCAAAGTTACTTGAATAGAATCCTAACTTTTCATAGCTCTCACAAAATTATTACAAATTTAAAAATCTTAAAACTAATGTTTAAAATAATCTTATTAAGTTTACTTTCTAATCTTATTCTTCAATCTATAAAAGAACCTCCCATTTGCCATAAGCTCATAGTTTTGTATTTTGGAGTCTAATTTTAACCTTGGTTCACAACCAACCCTCCTCAAGTAACAATCTAAGATTTTTTTAAATAAGTTTTATTGGAAACTACTACATACTTTAATTCAAAGATATTAATAATGATATTTTTGCTAATCTATCTTAATTTCTCTTATTTATGGCCATATAAAGTAAATAAAAGTTTTTTTTTTATAAAAAAATAATATTAACACAAACTTATTTTATTATCTTTCTATTTTTTATTTATATTTTTTAAAGTAATTTTTTATTTTATTTTTAATTAAATTTTTTAATTATTAATTTTCTTTTTTTTTTTCCATCTAATAGTCATGTTACAATATAATAACATATTGATAAGTTAGTTTTATTAGAGATTATAAGATAATATAAAAGATTTATTCTTATTTATATTTGATTCTTAAATTCTTAATAAAGCCATTAATTAAGTAATAAAATATATTAACTAGCTATTTTAACATCAATAAAAAAAATATCTATTACTTGCACTACAAATTTGTACCAATTATTTGGCATCTTCTATATCTCTTAATCCTAACAAACATTTAGAAGTAAACAATATGAAGATTAATGTGGTTTGCTTCAAATTCCTTTTTGAGTAAAAAAATAAGTATAAAAAAGAATATGTCTTGTATTTATATTGTGGAGAACTAAACCACAAGGCTAATAATTGCTACTAAAATTATTGACATATAAATCAAATGAGGACTATAGCCACATCACTACTTGCTTTAGAAGAAAACAAAGGCATCTAGCTACAATAAAGATTGTGCAATTAGTTTCTTTTATTTTATAAATCAAAAAAGATTCTATATTATCATCTTACCTTTCTTATTGCTTTATCATACCAATATGTTTGATTACTCAAAAATTCAAAATCCTTACATTAATAGATTTAAGAGCCTCTACTTGTTTTATTAATTTAAATTTTTTTTAGAATCCATAAAATTTTTATAGTCAAGAAACTCAAGGCCATTCATGTAGAGGTCATAGATAGTCAATCCTTATCTTCTAGAGATGTTACTCATAAAATTGATCCATTAGAAATAACATCAAAGAATTACAGTAGTCAAATCATATTTAATATCATTAGATCTTTATTTAATTCCATCATTTTAGGGCTTTTTTGGTTTGAAAGATATAACCTCTATATAAATTGAATATTTTGTGAAATAAAATTCTTTAAAATATCACAATATATTATTACTAAAATAGATAAAAAATACCATATACCTTATACATTTAAAATCATAAAGCCTCTTTTTATTGGAGCTAGAATTTTTATAAGAGGAACTAAGAAGAACACTTCTTTTATTATTTATGCAACTCCAACATCTGAAGTAGTAAGTACTCCAATAATTCTTTAAAAAGAATATAAAGATTTAAAAGATGTATTTATAAAAAAAATGCAAATACTTTATTAAAACATTATCCATATAATTGTACTATTGATTTTTAAGATGGTACACAACCACCTTTTAGTTCAATTCATAATATATTACATAATGAGCTTACAACATTGAAAAAGTTTATTAATAAGATTTTAATAAAGAATTTTATTTGATATTTAAAATCTCTTATTGGTGCACTTATATTCTTTGTGAAGAAAAAAGATGAATCACAATAAATGTGTGTTGACTACCATGGCCTCAATAAAATGACAATAAAAAATCAATATCCTTTGCTATTGATATTTGAGCTCTTTGGCCAATTAAATGAAGTTAAGATCTATGCTAAAATAGATCTTCATTATCATATTGTAATATAACAATAGGATAAAAGATTAAAAAATATATATTATAGAAGAATTTAATTGAAAACTTAGTAACAAAATTATTTTTTAAAAATATAAGTAAAAGATAGGAAGGTAATAAAATAATTTAGTGTTAATATTGTCTTTTGTAAAAAAGACTTTTACTTACTTTGTGGGACCATAAATAAGATAATCTAAAGTAGACTAACAAAAATAAAACTAGAAGAATTTTTAAATTAAAAAATAATAAGTTCTAATAAAATTTACTTAAGAAAATCTTCGATTGATACTTGAGAAAGGCCGGTTGTGAATTAGGATCAAAATCAAATCTTAAGGCATAAAATCATGCACCTACAATAAATAGGATGTTCTTTTGTTGATTAAAGAGCAGAGTTGGAAAACAAACTTAATAAGATTTTTTAAAATATTGGTTTTAAGATTTTTGAATTTCTAATGATTTTGTGAGAACTATGTAAAATTAGGATTTTATTTGAATAACTTTGGTTATTGAAAAATAAAATATATTCATATTTTAGAAAATTTTGTGAATTTTATAATAGATCTATAAGTAAAAATTTGTAGATTTGTGAATATAATTGTATTAATTTTGAGGATCAATGAGGATTTCTATGATTTTGAGTAATTTGCTAGTTAGATTGAAATGATTTTTTTTTGAATTGATAATTTGATTTAATTTTTAAAATTTTTTTAAAATTTTAAAACATGTAAATAATGAAGAATAGAGATATTGATGCTAGAAGATTGATATTAATATTGGAAAAGGAAGACACCCAAGTGGATTATGAGCTTTTTCTTTCAATCTGTAAATACAAATCTTTTCTAATTTTTTGTTCTTATTTTCAACTAGATCAAGAAATATAAAAATTTTGAATGAAGATCAATGGTTTATTTAATAATTATTAAAATTTTAAATCTGCTATATGATTTTATTAGAATTTTATTAGGATTCACTTAAGATTTTTTTAGGATTTGATTAGGATTGATTAAGATTTGATTATGATTTGATTAGAATTTATTTAAGATATTTTAAAGATTTGATTAGGATTTTATTAGAATTTATTTAAGATATTTTAAATATTTGATTAAAATTTTATTAGAATTTATTTAAGATATTTTTAAAATTTGATTAAGATTTTATTAGAATTTATTTAAGATATTTTAAAGATTTAATTAGATATCTTAAGATTTTATTAGGATTGTTAGGATTTATTTTCGATTTTTTTAAGATTGGCTAAGATTTTATTAGGATTTTTTAAAGATTTTTTTATAATTTATTTAGGATTTTTTTAAGGATTTTTTATTATTTATTTAGCATTTTTAAAGATTTTTTTAAAGATTCCTTTATAGTTTTATTAGGATTTTTTTAAGATTATTTTAAAATTTGATTAAGATTGTTAAAGATTCAATTGAAGTTTATTTAAAATTTTATTAGAATTGTTTCATGACTTTCCAATTGTTGGATATTTTGGATTCAATAAGACACTATAATTCATTTCTAGAGATTTTTAATAGCTTCAAATACAAAATGCTATCAAGGAATTTGTCCTGTCTTGTGATACATGTTATAAATCAAAGAATCCCAACATTGCCTATATCGACTTCTTCAATTGCTATCAATTTTGAAACAACCATAGTCTTCTATCTCTATGGACTTCATTATAGATTTTTTACCATCAAATTCTTTTGATACCATATATGTAATTGTCAAATGACTTATCAAGATGGTACATTTTATCTCTTATAAAAGAACCATTATTAGTGAAAAAATTGCCAAATTCTTTATTAAAAATATCTATTGATATTATAGATTATTAAATGATATTATATTAGATTAAAGACCATATTTTGTGTGTATGTTATAGAAATCACTTTTTAAATTTTTTTGAGTAGATATCAAGCTTTCTTTAATATTTCATTTATAAACCAATAATCAAACAAAGTAAAGCAATAAAATCTTGGAGCAATACTTAATGTGTATCATTAAGACAATTGGACATCTTACTTGTGTCTAGCCAAATTTGCCTACAATAATATAATTCATGCATCTATTCAACAAACTTTATTTTATTCCAATCATAACCACTATGCAAAATTGGAAATATTATCTATTAGTAGATCTAAAAATCTAGGGGCAAATAACTTTGTAAGCTAAATTATTGATATCCATGCTATCTTGAAACTTCAATTAGAAGAAGCTCACATACCTTCCAAAGAATCAACTAATATATAGAAGAAGGAACAATCTTCATTTTAAGTTGGTAATAAAATATGGTTGCTTTGACACAATATAAAGATTATTCAATCATCTAACAAGTTGGACTACTAAAGGTTAGAACCATTTCCTATTCAAAAATAAATTAACTATTATGTTTATTAATTGAAACTACCAACATCCATAAAAGTACATTTTATTTTTTATATATCTCTTTTTGAATCTTATAGAAAATCAAGCACATTATAAAGAATACAACTACCATCACCTTGTATTGAAGTGAATAGCCATGAAGAATTTGAGGTGGAAAAAATACTTGATTTAAGGCTCATGCAATGACAATTGGAATGCTTTGTGCACTAATGCAATTATAACATTAGTGAGCATATATAAAAACTAACTTCAAACTTAGTCAATGCACCACAAAAGATATAAGAATTTCATTAACAACATCTTTTTAAATCCAAAATAGCAATACATATTAGATAATATTTTCATTTGACATATTCAAATATGGTGCATTTTAGACTTTGCAATTTTTTATAAGAGAGGTGGAAGTAATCCCCAAAATTTCTAAGCTCAATTTTTATATAATCCAAAAGTAGTTCCATTCTACCTTAAGATTGTAATATATCTTTTATTTAGCTTACATAGTTAAATATGGATAGTCAAAAAGACAATACCATGTCAATTAGGCCATCTCAACTGAGTATTCTGTATTATTGATGTCAAGATGAAGAACCAGCTAAATCAAAAAGATACCAAAAAATATTCAATAGCCACTTTGAGACAATAGGTTCTACTTTAATAATCATCATTAAAGTAGAACCTATTGTTAGGGACATAGTCTTAGAACCTTCTAGAAATTAGAACATTCTAGAAGCAAGTCCTTGGAACCTTCTAGAAGTTTCCATTAGGAGTTAGTAGAAATTTCTTGAGAAGCTTCTTAGTTAGTGGAAGTTGCTTGAGAAGCTTCCTAGCTAGTAGAAGTTGCTTGAGAAGCCTCCTAATTCATAGAAGTTGCTTGAGAAGCCTCCTAATTCATAGAAGCTGCTTGAGAAGCTTCCTAAGTTGTTAGAAGTCGCTCAAGAAGTTTCTTATTTAGAAGTATATATAGGAGTCGAGGGTGAAGAGTTCTTCAGTCTCGACAACACATCTCTTGGAGCTCTAGCTCACCTCTCTGGTGTTGCTCTTGTACTCATCTGATCAATCTAGTTCTTGCCAGTTCTCTTTGAAATTCTTGTTTAGATTTCCTCTTTGTATTCTGTGTCCGTGACAGTTTGTCGAGACTGCTCTCATCTCAGATATTAGAGCTAGTCCTTCTTGTTAGAGTGTGGATTACCCCTCTTCTTGAAGGTATACTAGTGTTTTAGAGGTTGCGGATTACCCTCCTCTAAACTGATATCTCTCCCATTACAATATTGGAGTCTTATTCTTCTTGGAGAGAGTGGATTACCTCTCTTCTTGAAGGATTTTAGACGTTTTAGAGGTTGCGGAGTACCCTCCTCTAAACCAATATTTTCTTCTTCGTAGAATCAATTATTTCTCTCTTTTAGAATGGCTGGAGATCAAGGGATTAGTATGACTAAAAGTTCGGAGTCCAAGTTGGACGCCATTATGAATGCCCTTGCTATGTTATCGCAAAGAACTGCAGAGATTGAAGGAGCGTTTGCAAGACTTCATAATGATAGAACACCTGGAGTAACACAATCTAGAATTCATCAACCTCAAGTTTCTGTACCAGAAGAAACAGCTTTGCCTGTAATTCGACAAGAACCACTAGTTCTACAACAAAAGGAGCCTCGAGTTAGCCTTCCAGATAAGTTTGATGGTACACGCTCCAAGTTTCGAGGTTTTGTCAATCAAATCAAGTTAATAACAATTTTACAGCCCGAACGCTATCCAACGGAGGAGTCACGTGTTGGACTGGTTGGAACCCTACTTACGGGGCAGGCTCTATCATGGTTTGCTCCTTTATTCAAGAAGGGATCATCAATTTTGAACAACTTCAAAACTTTTTTGGAAGCGTTTGCGGAAGCATTTGGCGAGCATGACAAGGCTCGATGGGCTACAACAAAGATTCGATCACTACGACAAGGGACACGCTCTGCATCAGTTTATGCATCAGACTTTAGACAATTAGCATGTGACATCAACTGGGATGAAGAAGCATTGACGAGTCAATTTTATTGGGGTTTGAGGGATGATGTGAAGGATTCGCTATTATCTCTTTCTGATCCATGAACGCTCAACGTAGCCATTAGCCAAGCTGTGAAGTGCCACATCGCTATTTCGGGCCGCCAAGATCAACGCTTAAAACAACACATGCGTGACTCAGAATGTCTCAACTACGCCGCCAGCGCTTGAATTCACATTCCGGTGACGGGACACACGCAAATCGATGCGGTACGCTACAAATTCTCAATTCGTATTATAAGAAGCGCGATGGAAAGAAGGACTATACTTATATTGCGTGAAGAAGGCCAAGGTTGGAAATTGCCCCAAGAAGCGAATCGATGCATTGTCAAGACCGTGAGGCACGTTTTTTGGAGAAAACAAAACGCCCACCATTAATAGAACCGCCAAGAAATTGACATTCAAAAATCGCAACAACAATCAGGTTCCTCCGTCTTTGCCCAACCTGCCCTTTGTTTTACAATCCCTTTATTTTTTGGTCCTCAGAAGCTTTAAACCTTAGCATTACTAGATTCAGGAGCATCCGCTTGTTTCTTAGATGAAGAATATGCTAAACATCATAAGATTCCTCTAGTACGGAAACCTAAACTTGTTTACGTAGAAGTCATAGATGGACGACCTTTACTGTCTGGTAGTGTCACTCATGAATCAAAACCTATAGAAATAGCATTTAAGGACCATAGTAGTTATATTATCTTCAACATTATAAAGACTCCGTCAAGTCCTATTATTCTTGGTCTTTCCTGGTTGGAAAAGTATAATCCAACCATAGATTGGAGGTTACAAAAGATAACATTTCCAATAGAACGTTCCGAGAGTAAACCAATTAGAAGACCCTGAATCAAAAAACCTTTATTTATTGGAGCAAGAGCATTTGTAAGATCGTCCAAGGAAGGTACACCGTTTGTCATTTATGCGACTCCAACCAGCGAAGAGAAGATTTCGACAACAAGTATACCGAAGCAATATAAAGATTTTCAAGATGTGTTTCAAAAGAAGAATGCTGATATGCTACCGGAGCACCGACCATATGATTGTGCCATAGACTTGCAAGAAGGAGCACAATCCCCTTTTGGCCCAATCTACAATTTGTCGCAGATGGAGTTGGCAGAATTGCGGAAGTACATTGATGAGAATCTAGCCAAGAACTTCATTCGCCATTCAAAGTCACCAGCTGGAGCACCAATCTTATTTGTAAAAAAGAAGGATGGCTCGCTACGGATGTGCGTGGACTATCGAGGTCTCAACAAGGTAATAAAGAAGAATCGTTACCCGTTACCCTTGATATCTGGTCTTCTTGAACAACTTAGACGGGCAAGGATCTTTACAAAAATCGATCTAAGAAGAGCCTACAACCTTGTACGAATTAAAAAAGGAGACGAATGGAAGACAGCTTTCCGTACAAGGTATGGCCATTTCAAGTATAATGTCATGCCTTTTGGTCTTACCAATGCTCTGGCAGTTTTTCAACACATGATGAATGACATCTTCTGGGAGCATCTTGACAATTTTGTTGTCATCTATCTGGATGATATTTTGATATTTTCTAAGAATAAAAAAGAGCATGAAAAGCATGTTCGTCTCGTCCTTGAAAAACTACATGAGCGAGGACTCTACGCCAAGTTGGAGAAGTGCTTATTTCACCAAATTGAGATGGAATTTTTGGGATTCATCGCGACTATAGAAGGCTTGAAAATGGATCCCAAGAAAGTAGAAGCAATCGTGTCGTGGGAGGTTCCAAAGACGGTTAGAGACGTACAATGTTTTCTTGGTTTTGTTAACTTCTATCGGATTTTTATTAAGAATTATTCCCAAATTGCTGCTCCACTCACTCGGTTGACGTGTAAGGACAAGCTCGAATGGGGACTCCTAGTAGAGAAAGCATTTCAAGATCTTAAGATGGCGTTTACAACGGCTCCGATCTTGGTCCACCCGGATTTTGCAAAGGCTTTTTATTTGGAAACTGATGCTTCGGATTTTGCTTTGAGAGCCGTACTTTCACAGATGGATGTTGATGAAAAGCTCCATCCAATTGTATTCTATTTTCGAAAGTTCTCTGCTGCTGAGATCAACTATGAGATCCACGATAAGGAGCTTCTTGCTATAGTGGATTCTGTCCAAGAGTGGCGTCACTTTCTCGAAGGAGCGGCACATCCGGTAACCATATACACGGATCACAAGAATTTGGAATATTTCATGTCGGCTCGAATTTTGAATTGGCGTCAAGCTCGGTGGACTTTGTTATCACTTATGGACCTGGAAAGCAACAAGGACTATGTAATGCATTATCGAGGAGATTGTATCTTGCACCAAAGGCTGGAGAGGCAGCATTCGACCAACAGTGTATGACGCTATTGAAGCCAGAGCAATTCCGGCTTCACGTTGCCATTGTACCAATTGATGCTGACTTCCTCAATCAGGTACGTACCGCGACCATTGAAGATTCAATAGCAGTTGATATCAAGCAACGTGCTAATAATGACAAGTTCAAAGTGGAGGGAGATCTTTTATACTTCGAGGAGCGGTTGTATATTCCGAAAGGACCAGTACGGCTCTGAGTTCTTCAATCTCGTCACGATTTTCCAACTGCGGGACATTTTGGATTCAACAAGACCTTGAAACTTATTTCTCGAGATTTTTGGTGGCCCCAAATGTAGAAGGATGTGAAAGATTTTGTCCTCACTTGCAACATTTGTTCAAGATCTAAAAATCCTCGGCATCGCCTTTACGGACTTTTACAGCCATTGCCAATTCCACGGCGATCATGGTCTTCAGTTTCCATGGACTTTATTACAGACCTACCACCATCAAATTATTTCGACAGCATTTTTGTTGTGATAGATCGACTTACAAAGATGGCGCACTTTGTCCCTTGTAAGAAGACATCGTCAAGTGAAGATACAGCAAGGCTCTTTCTTGACAATGTGTATCGATATCATGGCCTACCAGATGATATCGTGTCGGATCGAGGAACTCAGTTCGTATCAAAGTTTTGGAGATCTCTTTTTGAAATATTGAAGGTGGATATCAAGCTTTCTTCAGCTTTCCATCCTCAAACTGACGGCCAAACGGAACGGGTGAATCAAGATTTGGAACAGTATCTAAGATGCAGCATCAATTATCAGCAAGATGATTGGGCCGCATATCTATCGTTAGCCGAGTTTACATATAACAACACCTTGCATTCGTCAACTCAACAAATACCATTCTTTTCTAACTATGGGTACCATCCGAAGCTTGATTTGTTAAGTCTATCAACGAATAATAACCCAGCAGCAGCAAGATTTGTGAAGCAGCTATCAGAGCTTCAAACTATGTTAAAGGTGCAATTGCAGTCTGCTCAAGAGTCTTATAAGACATCCGCAGATAAACTTTGAAATCAAGCACCTATTTTCAAAACTGGAGATAAGGTATGGCTACTTCGACGGAATATCAAGACCAGGCGGCCGTGTGATAAGTTGGACTACCGGAGGTTGGGACCATTTGTCATCTTGAAGCAAATCAATCCAGTGGCATACTGTCTGGAGTTACCAGCTGCTATGAAGGTACATCCAGTCTTTCATGTTTCTTTGTTGGAGATTTATCAAGAATCGTCTTTTCTTGGAAGAGTGCAAAGTTTGCCACCTAGTATCAAAATCGAGAACCACGAGGAATACGAGGTAGAAAAGGTGCTAGATTCGCGGCGTAAATGGAGAAAATTGGAGTATTTTGTACATTGAAGAGGCTATGATATCAATGAGCAAACATGGGAGCCGGCCAAAAATCTCACCAATGCGCCGCAAAAGGTACAAGAGTTTCATCAACAATATCTTCAAAAACCTAAGCCGGTTCGAGGATAACTTCTTTCTGAAGCTTGCTCATCTAGTAACGTAAAAGGAGGGGAAAACACTACCAAAATTCATAGTTGATGTGGTTATTTTCTCCAAGATAGAGTAGATCTTTTCTGATAGCCATAGTTTGGTCTTTCGACATGGATAGCCAAGAGATAGATACCATGCCAATCATATCATCTCAACCTACTAGCTCACGAAGGCGACCTCGAGATGAAGAACCACCTGCACCACGACGACGACACAGGATACCAAGTAACCGATTGCTGGTGATTGTATTTGAAGTTGAGCCTGCTTACAATGGTCAGCCAGAAGGTGTGTTTGCAGGACAGTTTCACAATGAGGACACGGAAGTTCATGCTTGGTCGGAAGTTGAGGGCGTGGGCTACTATTGTTGGCTTCAAGGACCAATGAACCACTTGCCTCGTGAAAGACAATTGGAATTCATAGTAGACGTTATGCGACAAATCTTCATTTTTTTTGCGTTGGTATTGACTGACAACAACATTGCTTCTCGGAGACCTCGAAGCTAAAGGAGGGGGTGATGTTAGGAACATAGTCTTAGAACCTTCTAGAAATTAGAACATTCTAGAAGCAAGTCCTTGGAACCTTCTAGAAGTTTCCATTAGCAGTTAGTGGAAGTTTCTTGAGAAGCTTCCTAGTTAGTAGAAGTTGCTTGAGAAGCTTCTAATTCATGGAAGCTGCTGAGAAGCTTCCTAAGTTGTTGGAAGTCGCTCAAGAAGTTTCTTATTTAGAAGTATATATAGGAGTCGAGGCTGAAGAGTTCTTCAGTCTCGACAACACATCTCTTGGAGCTCTAGCTCACCTCTCTGGTGTTGCTCTTGTACTCATCTAATCAATCTAGTTCTTGCCAGTTCTCTTTGAAATTCTTGTTTAGATTTCTTCTTCGTATTCTGTGTCCGTGACACCTATCTATAAAATATGCCTTGAAGCAATTTTCAAAGAATATTTTTGGAACAAAGACATTAAAATTTAAGTTTGATCTATAGTAGATGGCATTGGTTACTATCATTGGTTGCAAAGATTGATGAATCTTTTGACTTGCAAAAAACAACTTGGATATATAGATGATACCATGCGACATATCTTTGACTTCCTTTATCTTTAACCAACTTCAATTCTATCCCTCCTTGTAGAACTCACAGCTAAAAGAGGAAGTAATGTCACAAATATATAATAAAAAAATATTTTAGAAGATTCTAAAATATTTTATTTAATCTTAAAAGGTTCTAGAAGATTTTGTCTGATTCTAAAAGATTTTAGAAGGCTCTACTTGATCCTAAAAGGTTTTAAAAGATTCTTAATGACTTTAAGAAGATCCTAATAGATCCTAATAGATTCCAAGAAGATTTTGGAAGATCCTAGAAGATTGTAAGAGATCTTAAATGGTCATAGAAGTATCTTAGGCTTGCTTCACCTCCAAGTAATAAAGAATTCTTCTAAGAGCTTTTTCATATCTAATATATAAGATTCAAAGCTAAGAGGATCCTCAATCTTGACAATACAATCTTTATGGCTTAGCTTAGACCTTCTAGTCTTATTCTTATGCCTTGTCATAGCTCTTTGTTTGTAATATAAAGTAAATCCCTTTTATTTTAGTTCTTTGAATTTTTGAAGTCTTGTTCTACTTTAAAGATATATTTGTAATAGATTGTAGAGCCATCCATGTATTAGCTAATGATTTGTTGATTAGGACTCTAAAGAACTGAAATACCCCATAGATGCTATTGTGTGACAACATATTAAATTACAATATTAAAATTTTTTCCAACTAAGATAAAGTGATATGGAGCCAAGAAGCAATTTTATCTTATACTTCTTTCTATTATAAAATATTATATAAAAGCACCATTAATATCTAGTATTATATTTGTTCTATAGAAACTAATTTTAATCATGTGTAAAAAAGATTTATCAAAGTCCAAGAAAGCTAATACTTTAAATATAAAATTCCAAGAGAATTTATCATAGGCTTTTAAAAAATCAATTTTTAATAGAAAAAGAGGTTGTTTTGCAGTCTTGGCTTAATTTATGGTTTTTTAAGTGACTAATACATTATCTAAGATAATTCTCAATGAAAAAAAAATAATTTGATCAAAGTAAATAACCTCTTTGAGAATTAATTGGAAATGTCTTTGAATTATTTTAGTGTAAATTTTATAAGTATTTAGAAAGGTGATAGGTCTCTAATTTTCTAACTTTGTTTTATCATTTTTTTTTGTGTAATAGAGCAATATGACCTTTGACAATACAATGTAGAATTTGGCCTATAGCTAATATATGGTTTATTATAGAAATATATTCCTTACTAATGATATGCCAGAAGGTCTAAATGAACTCAATTCCTATTCCGTTTGGACCTAAAGCTTTGCTTTTAGTCATATCTTTAATAATATTTTTAATTTTGTGTATATTAGTTATTTTAGATAAGTCTTTGTTTATATTTTCTATAACCTTATATAGAATATTATTAAATATATTACTTGTGGCTATTTCAAATTTTATAAAATCTTGAAGTTTTTTATAAAGATTCAAATAAAAATAAAAATAAAAATTTTCTAAATTTTAAAGATTTCTTTAGATTTCATCTTAAGAATTTTAGAGTTTTATAATGATGGATTTGGAATGTCAATTTTTGACGGTAGTATAAAAAGCTTTGTTAATACTATCTCAAACTTGTTTTCATTTAATCCAAGCTTGAATTGACCTCCCTTCTTATTGCCAATCTTCAAGATAGTTGAAAGATATTTAAACTTATTTAAGACAAACTTGAATTCTAATGTCTTAAGGATTGGCTTAAAAAGTGGAATGAGCCTCTTGTAAATGACCTCTTAATTTGTTACCTCATCTTAATTGTAGAAACACTTATTTTTTATAAAATACATTATAAAATCATATAAATTTTTTTATGCAATGAATAAAAGATCTTCTATTATTGTAATAAAATCAAATTTTATTAACTTATTTAAAAATATAAGGATCATTTAGATAATAATTATTTATTTTAAAATTAGATGATCTTGATTTGGATTTTTATAGATTAAAAGTAAATTCAATTGGAACATGATTAAATAATATATTCTCTTTTTTCATATAATAATCTTGAATTTGATTTTTTTAGATAAAATAAGAACTTATACAAAATGTATCTTATCTAGTGTGAGTTAAAAATTCATAGCTTAAAAATTTAGAAAAATTAAAAAAATTAAAAAAAAAAAAAAAAAAAAAAAAAAACTTTAGAGTTAGACAAGTAAATTAAAGAATAGTAGGACTAATTAGTGAGTAGTATATTATTTAATCATGGAAAAATAGGGACCTGGAAATAATTAGAAGTAGAAGAAATTTATTTAAAATAGTAATTATTTTAGAGTTAATATTTTTGTATGGAAATGGAGTAGGGAAGGGCCCTATATTAATCCCTTGCAATCCTCCATGAGTATGAGTTTGGGATTTTTTTTTTTTTAAATTCTGAAGGTGCCCGGAAATAGGTCTCGGCGACCGTTGACTGTGGCACCGGCCAGGAACGCATGCGGGCAAGATCCTTGTGCAACAGACTAGAAAAGTTAGTATGGCGAAAGAGAGAGGATTACGGAAGGTGAAGGTTTTGAGGATTTTTTTGGTAGGAGACAAGTTTTTTGGAGTATTGACTGAAGAACGATGTTTATCATTAGTAAGGGAGAGTTAGGATGTGAGAGGTAGCGAGGCATTTTGACTAGTAATCAGACAGTAGAGTAGAACTGCAGTGAGGCGAGCCAAAGAAGAGCGTCGGAAGTGTAAGAAGCTATGGTGTAGTGACCTGCGACGATCGCGAAGGTCATCAAATGATATGGGAAGGAGGATTGACGGAGCATCGAGAAGAGAGGAGCCAAACTGGAAGGTGGAGCTAGAGGTTAGTGTGGCGAGAGGATTGCGGTTCTTGGGATTTTGGTGCGGTGGATTTTGGAGGAATTCAACGGAAGGTGCTGGTGAAATTTGAACGGGCGAAGGAGACAAGACATGAGAAGGAAGGTCTGAGGAGCTATCTTTATAGAAAGGAGAATTGGCGGCGATTCAGGTTAG
The DNA here is from genome assembly GCA_036785485.1 of Physcomitrellopsis africana. Lineage (NCBI taxonomy): Eukaryota > Viridiplantae > Streptophyta > Bryopsida > Funariales > Funariaceae > Physcomitrellopsis > Physcomitrellopsis africana. Next base: position 157,149 of record JAWRVF010000789.1, read on the forward strand.
TGTGGGTAGCTGCGTATTAATATAATTATTTTGGCATAGCTTAGCATATTAAGCAGCGTCGACGGATGCTCAACTTGGGTGTGGAAGAGCAACGAAGGTTGATCCAAACAAGAATTGGTGGAAGAATCAGAGAGCACCAAAACGTTGTGCAAGGTGGGGTTTTTGAGGAAAAGCTCTGTATAGTCAGGAACATGAGTCTCGAAGAGATATTAACAAAGCAGATAGATGAGGATGCCTTGTTTTATTATCGGGAAGGAACTGGAACATCAGTGGATATAGTATGGATGGAGACACCGAAGCAACATCTTGAAGCTGCCTAGCGACCAATCGAAGCAGCTCGTGATTCCCGTGACACCTCTCCAGAAAGAGAGAGGTCCTATGAGTGCATAGGTTGGGAGTATATGTTAATCAGTAAGGCCGGAGAGTTGAGTCTCAACATGGGAAGAAGAAGGCGAGGTTAATTTTGGCCAAAACGACAAGATAGGATTCTAGATTGCCTCTAGGGAGAGCTAGGAAGGAGTATTATATAGAAGTACAAACGTGTTTGGCAGGGAGAAGTCCTCCCGTATCAAGAAGGAGAGGTGAATTTTTAAAAAAATAAAAAATAAAAAATAAAAATAGAAAGTATTAGAGATATCATAGGAGAATTTGGCACAGGAAGTAGGATCAAGGGATAGAAAGAACAGCTATTAGAAATTAATATGTCAGAAAGATTGATCCATCGGTGTCGTGGCAAAAGTCCACTTTGGGTAGACGCAAGGTCCCTCTTTACAATCAAGTTGGATCCAATATGCACAAACCTTCTTAATTTTCTCTTTTTGTAGTTACAAAACCATATGTATAATAAACCAACAAATTGGAAGCTTAAAAATTTATAAATCTAAATCAAGCAATTTAAATAAGTTCAAACTTTGGAAATACAAAATTCACTTCTTTAATCATCTTCACAAAAATTCTCAATTCTGAATTCGTTATTGATCACCAGATATCATCAAAATATTACCAAGTAATTTTATAAGTCAAAACCAAACTAGAAACTTAAAAATTTATATTTTTAGATCCAGCTGTTTAAATAAGCTCAAAATTTGGGAATACAAATATCATATCTTTGATCATTGTCACAAAATTTTTGAGTTGTGAATTCTTTACTGATTGTCAAATATCACCAAAATATTTGCAAGTGATTTTAAAAGCCAAAATCAAATTGGAAACTTAAAAATTCATATTTTAAGATCTAACTATTCAAAAAAGTTTAAAATTTGATAAAACATAATTCATATCTTTGATCATCGTTACAAAATTTTTGAGCTATGAATTCATTACCGATTGTTAGATATCACCAAAATATTAGCAGGTGATGTTAAAAGCCAAAACCAAATTAGAAACTTAAAAATTCATATTTTGAGATCCAGCCATTCAAATAAGCTTAAAATTTGAGAGCATAAAATTTATATCTTTGATCATTATTACACAAAATTTTCGCTCCAAATTCGTTGCCAAACGATTGGTATCATCAAATCCTTGATAAGTACTTTTAAAAGTTAAATCCAAACTAGAAACTTAAAAATTCATATTTTGAGATCTAACCATTCAAATATGCTCAAAATTTGGAAGCATGAAACTCACATCTTTGACCATCATCACACAAAATTTCCAATCCAAATTCATTGCCAATCAATTGGTATCACCAAATCCTTATCAGGTACTTTTAAAAGTCAAAACCCTAAATACCTAAGAACAAAATTTGCCATTTCTCCCTAATCAAAGTCTCAAACTTTATAACAAATAGAATCTTTATAATAAAAGTGATATGTACACAAAAAATGAGCTTCAAATTTATTTTGAAATTCAAATTCTAGCTTAAAGCAAACCCTTCTATTTATTTAACTTCTTCAAAATCCTAGTTTAGTTTGCTAGTTTTAACCAGCCATATCTCACTCATTCTAGACTCATTTCTATCAATTCTTGGACACAAAATATTTAGCTTAAAGTCTAGTTTCTAACCCAAATTCTTGATTTCTTGCTAGTATCTTAAAACTCCTAATATACCTAGAAAAGTGACAATAGATATCATATTATTAGCCTACGTTTAAACAAGCATAACTCTCTCATCTAAGCTCTAAATCATGTGTTTTTACCACCTAAACTCATGCCAAGAAGAAGCTCTCTTTGAATACCTCTCTAGACTTGCAAAAAAAACCATGTCTTCTTCTCTTTCGAGCTTGTCAAAGAAGTCATAGCCAAGGTCTTTAAAGTCTAAGTCAACAACTAATAGTTTAAAGTTATAAAAACACCAAATCTAATCCTCCAAGTCAGTAGTATTAATGGCAACCGACTATTGACATCCAAACCTCTATTTATCCTTAATAAAATCCTAAATTCAACCTCAAAGTCAAAACTCCTTATATCTATAAATATAATCCTGAATCTACTAAAATCTAAGATTAAAAAAAAGATAAAAGAAATAAAAGAAGTTTTTAAGGCTAAATCAAAGTTAAAATTAAGATTAAAGATAAAGTAAAAATTTAGCCAAAGAAAAAGAAAGAAAGTGAGAAAAATTTTCCAAAACTATATAAAAACTTAGATTGGTAAGAAGAAAGAAAGAACTTAATAAAATTTTAAAGAAAAGAAAGTTAAACAAGATTTCTATATATGGATATATTTACTTCATGACATTGAGTTACAAATGCAATGAGGGTGGTGATATCTTGCTTAAACCTAGCTAAGATCTTTATTTTTTTATTATTATTTTATAAATAATTTAATAAATTATCTTGTTTGAAGGTGTCTACTAAAAGAAGTTGAAAATGGAAATAATTCTAAGAGTTCTCTTTATCTTTGGATAATATTCTACTATAAAATAAATATTTATTTTTTGTCTTATCAACCATATTCCAATTTCTTCCAAAATTGAATGGAATATGAGAAGATTGGTTATTGGTTAAATCTTTTTAGGATTGACATCTTTTATATTTTTTGTTGGATGCATAGATGTTAGCCATGTCCATAGAATCTCCAAGGATGCTAGTAAATATGATCCATAGTACTCTATTATATATAAAAGAATCCACATTATTTATTAAGTGTTTGATTTTTGGAAAAATAAGTATGTAAACATCCCAACTCCTATACCATTGAGATTGTTTACATAGCCTAGAGCTACTTTTAGAATATAAAAACTTATATTAGGCCACAAAGAATTGTTTAATTTTTGAATCCTTGAGCCACATAATTTGTATTCTTGAATAAATATAATATCATATTTTGGAGTAATACTTTGGATATAATTAGAAAATTTTAATATTTTAAAAGGATTATTTAACTACTTCATATTGTAAGAGAATATCTTCAAATTCATAAGATATTAGAAGAAGACAGATCATACCACATCTTTTTAATTAATAATGGCGGTTTGAGAAATTTAGAACCTTCAATATCCTACAATAGGAATCCATGTCCTTTATTTTAAATAGAATCCATAAAAGCTTAGATTTGAAAGAATTTTTAAGTGATTTAAAAAAAATATATTTTTTAAGGTCTCAAAATCCAAGTTTTGCAAGTCAAAAAAATAATATGGATGGAAGCTTGTCTATTTATTAAGAGCATGTCTATATTTATTTGCTTTGATATTATATGGCAACAAAGATTTTTTTTTTTTTTTTTTTTTTTTTTTTATGATAAATTAAATTTTTGACTATAAAAAAAAATACTAAAATTGCAATCTATATTATATTAAAGTTGAGTAGAGTTTTTTTTTTTTTTTTTTTTTTTGAATTGAGATATTAGAAACAATTAATATCATGATGCATTTAATCCAATTTTTTTTTCTAGCTACTTAAAATAATCAACAAGCCTTTATGATAGAAGCTCATAGATATTAATAAGCTCTTACCTTGGCCTAACTTCAAAGAGGTCAAAGGAAAGCCATCTCTAGATTAAATAAATCCCTAAATAAAATTTAATTAAATCTTAATTAAATCTTAATCAAATCCTAATAAAATCTTAATATAATTATAAATAAAATTCTAAGTCAAATCCTAATCAAATCCTAAATCAAATCTTAAGTCAAATTTTAGTCAAACCTTAATCAAATCTTAATCAAATCTTAATCAAATCTTAAATCAAATTCTAAATCAAACTTTAATCAAATCCTAAATTAAATCCTAAATCAAATCTTAAATCAAATTTTAATCAAATCTTAAATCAAATCTTAATAAAATCCTAATATCCTAATAAATTTCTAATAAAATCTAAATACATTAATGAAATCCTAATAAAATCTTAATACATTAATAAATCCTAATAAATTTCTAATCAAATTCAATAGCAGATTTAAAACCTTAATAATTATCAAATTAACAGTTGATCTTTATTCAAAAATTTTAAAATTCTTAACATATTAATTAAAAATATATATAAAATTTGAAGAAAATCAAACTTATTGATTGGGAGAAAAAACTCCTACTCTTTTTTAGTATCAGCCGCCCTCCTTTTCTAACCTTGATGTCAATCTTCTAATATTAATATTTCTTTTTTATACTTTTTATATATTTTAATATTTTATTAAAATATTAAAAACTAAGTTAACTATGAGTTTAAAAAAAATTCATTCTAATCTAATTGGAAAATTATTCAAAATCACAAAAATCCTCATTGACCTTCAAAATCTAATTTTTGAGACCCTAGTTAATTTAAACTCCAATAATCTTTGATCTAATTATTGGATTAAGTTCAAACTTATAGTAGACATCTAACACAATTATATTTGCAAATCTACAAATTTTTACTTGTAGTTTTGGTACAAAACTCTCATTATGCTTAAAAATACAAATCCACTTAATTTCTCAATATTTAGAGTCATCCAAATAAAATCCTAATTTTACATAGCTCTTACAAAGTCATTATAAATCCAAAAATCTTAAAAGTAATGCTCAAAAAATTTCTATTGAATCTGCCTTCAAATCTCACTTTTTGATCAATAAAAGAAAATCCAATATTTTGTAAGCACATAGTTTTGTACCTTAGAATCTTGTTTCAACCCTGGTTTATAACTGGCCTTCTATAGATATCAATCTAAGATTTTCTTAGATAATTTTTATTAGAAACTATCCTTTATTTTGATCTTAAGATGCTTATAGTAGTATTTTTACTAATCTACCTTATTTTGTCTTATTTATGGTCCTACAAGTAAATAAAAGTTTTTTTAATAAAAAAATAGTATTAATATTAAATATTTTTATTACCTCTCTATTTTTTTACCTATATTTTTTTAAATAATTTTATAACTTAGTCTTCAATTAAACTTCTCTATAATACATGTCTTCTTTTGCTCTTTAATCCTATAGCCATGTTATAACATGATACCACCTTGTTTCATTCTAATAAAGGTATAATCTATTTGAGTTGAATTATATGTGAGGTGCACCAATTAGACTAATAGATCTATGTCTATATTGGCGACTTTGTGGTGCACAATGTCTTGGATCTCCATTTCTTGGTAATACTCTATAAGTATTTTTTGTGATAATGATAAATTTTCTATCTTGAATAGAAGTAAGTTCAGACTAGAAATAACCACACGCCATTTTATTATGGCTTAATTGATATTCAAATTATCAATCTTATTATAAGTCCCTAATTTTTTTAATTTTATATGCGTTGTATATTGCAACATATAATTGTTGTATTTTTTAATCAAAAAAATCTTTTGTTTAGAATCTTTCTTATTTACTATCTTAGCAAAGCCAACCTCTAGGATGTCCAAGTTTACAACTATTCTTCTATTTTACACTTGTAAGTTAATCTAATATTTTGTACTTGTGAGCTAATCTAATATTTTACACTTTGTTGGATGCCACTCTAGCTAGATGTAGAACTTATTTTCAAAACCTTTTATGAGATGTAAGAAATTTTTTTAGTATTTCTTTCATTTATAATAGATTAATCTTGATCCTTATAGGTTCTATATTTAAACTTATTGACCATTGTTAAGATTCCAATTTAGCTAATTGAATGGAAAATATGAAGTGCCACATAAATTATTTTTGGAACCACTTCAATGCCATTGTAGTTCTTTGACAACTTGAATATTTCTTATTCCAGGTTGGCATTAGTAGTATTTATAAGCATCAATTTTTTTTATTGTAGATACCTCTTGTATCACTATAGAAGCTAATGTGGTCATATTTGTGGCCTAAGCTTATATAGTATCAATTGTTGTAACCATCACCTTACTCTCTTTTATTTGATATAACTTTGTATTCAAAAAAATTAATATTCTACATAGTATGGATGTAGAATTTAAAATTGAAGTAGTGTTAGTTGAGCAAAATAGAAGAAAAATTGATGTGTTTGATGTACGTCTTTCCATTGTTATATTAAAATGAGGTTTGTTATTGCCTTTGTAGGCCATTTTTTTTTTTATACTATTGTTATATTGTGGTTCAGCTATAATGTGAAGATATTGTATATATATATATATATATATATATATATATTTAATATATAATTTACTATGCATCTAAATGAAAGCCATATCAATGGATTTTTATTAGTTATAAAATATGATTAAATTATTATTTTAGAAAGAATTTATTTATAAGGGCTTTTATTGAAGTTTATATAATCTTTTTTTTAATAGTAATTTTGAAATTGATTTTATATTGATAATAACTTTTATATATTTTGAGTCACCTTTGTTAGATATTGATAATCCTTGAAATCTTATTTTATTTCTTTTATTTGATATTTAAAACACATCTTATGTAAATCTTATTAGAAAAAGGATTAGAAAGAAATTTTTAGTATGAAAAGGAGTAGTTAGGCCATCGACTTGAATAAATAGAGATGGATGATAGAAATCTCTATTCCTATTGGCCAAAAGTGATATCCAATAGGCTTTAAGGAGGTTGTTTGAGGCCTTATTAGGAATTAGGATTTGTCTTTTAGAAGGATTTGAATATCAAAGTCTAGGATCAATAAGTTTAGATTTTTGGCTATGGTTTTGGTGCAAATTTCAATAATTTGGACTTTTTATAAAGGAGATATAGGTACTCAAAGTTAAGATGTTGAAATTGTACCTACTATCACTATTTTAGATATAACTCACGTATACATAAAGCAATAAAAGATCGGCAATTGAAGTTAAAAAGAATACTTTTTTAACTATATTTTTTATAATTGACTTGATGAATTTTATACTAGAATAAAAGAGATATTGAGAGTTGAAATTAGTACTTATAATCTAAAGATAGTAAATAATCCTATTTAATTAGTGGTTATATTTTGAGCTGTATCTTACGCTATTTGATAAGTTTTTAGCTCAAAATTTTTAAAAGTGTATATATTTATATTATAAAATTATATACAAAATTTTTGTAGTATTAGAATTTTGGATTTTTGAAATATAAAGAAAATAATGCTTAGATGTTTGTAAACTAGGATTTCAAGTACTTGCTAGGATTTTAAAGATATTAAACAATTAAAAATGAATCTATTATTGAATTTTTTTGTAGTGAAGCTTAATGGTATAATCTACACTTTGGAGAAAATTTATAAAAATTGAATAGTTGGATCAAGAATTATTAGACTACAAAGTTTGGAAAGAAATCAATCCTTCCAAGTGAATAAGCTATTGAAGGATTTTATTGCAATTTGAGCATTTTGTACAAACTAAAGGAATTGTTTAAGAGCCAAGACTTTATGGAGGTAGAAAAATAGATATATGGAGCTATAGTAAAATTTTGATATGAAGATGAAGTTTTAAAAGAAAACTATAGATTTTTCTTAAAAGTTATTGACAATCTAACTTATCAACAATTGGTTAGTTGTGATTTTATAAAGAAAAGGATATTAAGGATTTTCTATATGCCATAGAATAACTTTATATAGAAACCTACTTAAATATAAGAGGATTTTATTAATATAATATTTTTTTTATAATATTGTTGTATTATTTTTCCTTTTTATTAAGGACAAATCACTTATTGAAATCTTGCCAATAAGTTATAAGTAAATTTTTTACAACCAAGTATCCAATATATTTCTAAATTAAAGATCACGCCATAGAATACCATACCAAAATAAACTCATCTATATCCATGTTAGAAACACCATCAAGTTGGAAAAAATAATCAAAATCATACCTTGATGGATATTATTTGGTTTTGCAACAACTCCACTTGTATTAATTCTAGAAGTAGTGTAATTCCTGGTTTTTACAAGAATAGATTTGTTTCTAGATTTTACTTTCTTTAGAGATAGGCAATTTTTAATCCAATGCTTAATAAATAAGCAAAATTTGTACCAGATTGGTAGATTAATATAATCAATATAAATATTTATTTATTTTATTTGTAATTGGATTAATAATCAAAACTTCTAGTTCTCAGCTAGCTCATGCCTCCATTTTTATACAAAATCAGGGCTTTGTTGATTTATTATTTTCAAGACCTGAGTTGAAAACAGTTTCCAATCCTACCACAATTTTATATAAAATAACAAGAAACTCTTTCAACAAACATTTCAATGTCACCCAAGTTGGTATTTTAAAAGTATTAGAATATAATCTTTCTTCCAAGTTCTATATTGTCCATAGTTCAAAGTATGGATTTTAGACTTGAAAAATACAAAAGCTAAGTACATCAATAAGTAGATTTTATAAGCAGCCAGTGCATGGTTTCTTCTAAGGATATTTTTAAATAGATATGGCCTCTATTAAGGTTTTTTTTTAAGTATTATAGAGCCTCTTATTATAACTTGGTGATTACCTATCCAAAATTTGAGACCAAAGGCTTCCAATCTGCCTCCTAGAAAGCAAGCTATTACTATGCCTTGTCCCAACATTGCAACTTCTTTCTGCACTAACTCTTGGTCAACCACAATTTTGCATGGTTCAATTCTTAAGAGAAGGCCTACATAACTACAAATAAATCCAAAGGACAAAGACTCACTTGGAATTTGCTTGGTGGGATGTGGCTAGTCAATCTTCTGGTATATATCAAAAGATGCCAAGACCTTGCCTTCCTCTTGTAAGTCCATTTGTAAGTTAAAGATTAAAGCAATGTTTGTACCTTCACTCTATTGCACACACTATGTATTCCTGATTGATTCCTTGACTCACTCTGCATAGGACATGGTGTTGTATTGTATTATTTCCTTTAAAGAAGAAGGAAAAAAAAAAAAAAAAAAAAAAAAAAATCCATTTAAGTGCTGCTTAATATACACAAAAATTGACTAGTTTATCTACCATCAATAATAACAATGTGGTTGTGGTGCAGCATAACTGTGCCATCTATGTGCAAGGACACAACAAAGGCACTCAAATCCTAGAGAAAACGCTGTGCCAACTCATTGCCCTGCATCCCAATATTCTAGATTGGCTCCACCAAATACAATTTTTATTAATTAATTCAAAATGTTTAAGAAATACATCCTAAAAAACTGGAATTAGATTGTAAAAATTATTAAGAATATTTATTTAGATCATTTTCTTTCTTCTATGACACAATGAATTTAATAATAGAAGTAATTGTTTTGCAAACCTACAAAATACCTACTTTTCTGTTAAGAACAATGTGGAATTAAACAAGTTGTATCCAACCTTCCTAAAGTCCCATGCTGTTCTATCCAAAGTTCATCAAAACACTATTTCTCATATCACAAACCAATTCAAATTCAATTTTCAAACTTGTCTGAAACTAGTTCCAATATGGTTTCAAATTGGATCCAAATCAATTGAAAATTTTACCACCTAGTTTGAAACCAACCCAACAAAATACAAACGCATTTAACAAGTTAAATTGAAACTGACTGCCAACCCTACGAGGGTGTCAGATTCTCTAATGTTGTGGCTTCTTTTTCTTCTTCTTTGGTTTCTAATTTATTTATCTTTTTTCCTTTCGCAGATGTCAGACAAGACAAGACCATTCCGAATCCCGAGCCCTATTGCCGTGCTCTACGTTGGCCATGACCCAACCCAATTGTTGACGACGACGACGACGGCGGCGATGGTGATCGCGATGATGCTCATGTCCAATTCGTCGCAATGGCAGCAATTGGAGATGGTGACGGAGCCCACACGCAGAGTCCATGGTTTCCCAGAAGAGACGATGCACAATTTTAGGGTTTCTAGCCCCGAGACCACGCTCGCGCACACGTAATGGCTCCAATCGCAATTTCGAGAGAGTTTGGGCGTTGAGCAATTGGGTTGTGCCGAGCTTCGTGGATGGAGAGTCTGTCTGGATTTTATTTTATTTTTTCATTTTTTCATTTTTTCCCCTTTTGTGTATGTGTGTGTGTGTGTTTATTATTCTGGTTGCTTGTGAATGGTAGTTTTCTGGTCGGAGTGAGTGTTTCAGTGGAATAGCATGGCGTTTTATTTTTTTGTTTTTTTTCTGTTTTTTGAGCGCTTACTAGTTGACAGAACTGAAGCCCCGATGTGGCCCTTTTGCCATTGCTACGTCTCCAGAAATGCATTGTGCGGCAGTTGGGGTGGATCCTCCACGATCTTGCATCGCTTCTGTCTGTTGTGCTAAATTTGGCGTGTTGACGGCCAGTTTGACTTCATGACTGGATCAATTCGTGTCTTCTTGGAGATCTGTCTGCAGCGGAGAGATGGCTGGTGTAGCCCTGTGGCTTGCTGTAGTGGTGGGTGGGGCGAGGACGAAAGAATTCGCTTACAAAAAAAGTTGTCGCTTGTGATTGCGGGGTGTAATGAAGTTGATTTTTATTCATGTTTCGTTTCATTAACCTGGCACTGTAGATTTATTTTGGTCCTGTAGGAGAAGCAAAACTCAACCCAATCATCTCTTGCAGGTTAGGAATTATACATACTGGAAAGAAACGTGGACATTGCATAGTTGTTGGACAGCATTAGTGAGGAAATGACAGATCAATGTTATGAGTTTAAAACACGGTAGATTGCACACGGAAGGGTGTGCTAGTTACAAAGGTTTCGAGGGAGGTGTGCTAGAGGAAGGTGTGATGTCTGTGGACTGGAGTGATGAAGGTGCATTCAGCTGTGGCGGGGTTATGACGTCAAGTAAGAAGCTGAAAAAGGGTGATGTTAGTCTAGAGAAGCTGGAGGATGCACACCTAACTCCTAATCTCCCCAAGTCTTTACTTTTTATTCCGCCAAGCCGCCGTCCCAAGGTGTTTTCCCTGTCTCAATATTGTTGTTGAATGTTGAAATCACGCACCGATTTGTCATCTCTAATCGTGTTTCATTAGCAGCGAGGGTATCTAATCGGACGATGATACATTGTGCAGAAAACACAAAAGTTGAGACTAGAGAAATGGAAGGAGGCATTTGACTTCGAAGGCAAGCCGGTTGGATTTCATAAGCTACTTAAAATTATCAGGAAAGGGGTAAGCATATATAATTTCTATTTCCTGTGAACTCCGTCCCGCCAGTCTGAACGACTCTAATCTGACCAATGCAGAATGTTCACCGAATACGAAGCGTGTTAGAATTTGATTGCGAAAGTGCTCCCACTTTATTCCAAAATAGCAACCTCCTTCGTTATTGCATGGGCGTAGGCTCTGTAATAATTTGAATATGGTTTTTTAAGCGAAGACAGCATTGTTGACGAGATCCTTGTGACTCAATTTATTGATCCAAAGTAAATAAGGGTATTTGGGCTTACTTCGGTAACTTGCTAGATTTGACCTGCTGGTAACCTACATCAGGGTGTGGATCATTCCATCAGAGCTGAAGTTTGGGAGTTTTTGCTTGGCTGCTATGAATTGGGTACCACTCATGCTTACCGTGAGCTAGTTCGTCAGGCCCGCAGGTATATTGCAAGAACAGGGAATGTTATCTACATCATTTCAGTGCTTTCATTTTGCTCAGAACAAGCTATCTAGATAGTTGCGAATGCGTTTGAAAATGCTGATTTCGTTAAATATAACACGTAGAAGTGCTCTGCATTCTTAGGGAGCGCTACAATGAGCTACTTGAGCAATGTCGAACGATGCATTCAAGCATCGGAACAGGATCTCTGGCATACTCAGTTGGTTCCAAAGTCATGGATGTTCGTGTTACAGCCAACGTCAATGGAAGGAAAGAAGACGCACGAGTAGTGGAGAAAATTGGCGACATCGAAGACCAATCCAAATGTCAGTCCACTGTGGAAGCCCGAGGTCATACTCTGGATGAGAACAGCAGCCCTGGCAAGTCAGTTAGCAGTGAAACTCGTGAAGGTCCTGCACCAGGGGCTGGGAGTGCTGCCGTTAAAAACATTAATCCTCAGAAAACCAGGGCGGATTTTAATCCATCCGACTCTTGCCCTAGCTTTGAAAACGAAATGGAACATGAGAGAGTGTTGAATTCTGATGATCTAAGGCTCCACGAGCCTCTACCAGGCGAAGTGGATTCTTCTGAGCAGAGACCAGGAACAGCGCCTGTTAAAATGAAAACTTCAGTAGAAGTCAATCAGGAGTTAATCAAGGACGTTGTCATCAGAAAAGATAACCGTACCATGGAGGAATGCGTCCTGGAGAAGGCTCAAAGCTCCATCTCTAGTCAGTCTGTTGGTAGCATGGCTTGTACTTCTGTTGCCAATGGTGTGGAAGAGCCCATTTCTAGGAACATGGATGTAGAAGAGTTTAAAGAAGAGGAAAGAAATTCGAGTTTAATTAAGTCGGTGGATCTTGACTCTTTGCCGGGCCCTGGATTTTCTGGAGAAGCGGAAAAGGTTACAGACTGGCTGTGGACACTTCACAGAATTTGTGAGTACGCAGTTCAAGCATAAATTGAGTATAAAAAACAGCAGTTCATGTACATCTCTGAGAGGAAAATCTTCACAATTGAAATGTGAACGGAAATAGGGAGAGACAATAGTCGCTTTCGAAATGTTATGTTGATGAACATGCAACGTTCCTGCTCCCAATTTGATGGATTTATTGTGCTTCTGGTTGCAGTTGTAGACGTGGTGCGAACGGACAGGCATCTAGAATTTTACAAGAAGGGGAAAAATTCAGCTCGCATGTCAGACATTTTGGC